>JAWIIS010000164.1:0-132540 GCA_033682625.1 Helicoverpa zea x Helicoverpa armigera
AGAGAGTATTTGGTGAGCAAAAACTCACCTCTCGCTCCTGGCGCAGATTGAGGCGTGTATGAACTCAAGACCTTTATGCGCCCTCTCAGAGGACCCAGAAGACCTAGATTATTTAACACCGTCGCATTTTTTGACTGGGGGTCCCACTCTTACCTTAGTTGACACTGAAAGAGACATGCGAACTCGGTGGCAGCTAACTCAAAAAATAATTCAAGATGTTTGGAAACGGTGGCGCACTGAATACTTAACACAGCTGACATCTAGAATTAAATGGAGACGATCGCATGAAAATATCAAATTGAATGATGTAGTTCTTATACACGATGAGAACCTACCTCCAGGCAAGTGGACAATGGGCAGAGTAGTAAAACTTCATCCAGGCCAAGATGGTTATGTCCGCGTCGTGACGGTAAAAACAAAAAATGGCTACATGCAGCGTCCCGTTATCAAGTTATCAATACTTACTGAACACGCGGAAGTTCCTGACGATAAACAAAACGATCAAGTCAGCAAGAAACAGCAAGTAAAATTGAAAAGGAACAAGACAAGCTTAACGTCCATATGTACCGCAATATTATTTTTTATGACGTTAACAGTGACATCAGGATGCAAGGTCAACACAACGCAATTCAGAGAAAATCAAGGTCTCTATTTCGACAAGGTATCAAACATGAATTTAACCCTTAAATGCATGATTTTCAAGGACGAATGGAAAATAGTCGTGTTTTTCGAAATGAAACCCTATTGGCAAGGCACAGAGGCGTTAATAGCATACACAACATCATTAGAAAAAATATGTCCTCACATACATGAACAATGCAACTCAATACTACTCCAATTACGTCACGGGGTTACTGAACTTGAGTACTATAATCAGCTGTTCCTGACGAATCAGTTTCGAGAGCGTGAGCCAAGACAGCGCGTCCGCAGAGGCCTTATCAACGCTATTGGAAACATAGCAGGGGTTTTATTCGAAGTATTAGACGAAAGATTTGCACAGCAATACAAACGAGATATTGGTTTAATATAAGCAAACCAAAAGCATATAGCAAGTTTATGGAAAAATTAAACTTCATTAATTGAGGCCGAAAACAATCTACTAAAGCGTGCAGAAATCACCATGAATCAACAACACAAAATATTAAATCAACATTTAGTTGCATTAGAAAAGGCTACTAATACTTTGAAGGAAGATGTACAAAGAAATATGGTTCTTAATAACATCGCAATTGGAGCCATAATAGCAAGCAACATGATGAACAATCTACGGACAATGCAAAATACATTGTTAGATACAATAACTGATATATATCACGGACGTATCAGTTTACATTTACTGACACCGGCCCAAATCAGCGATGAACTTAGCACGATATCAAGTCAATTATCCAAGGATGTGGCCTTACCGATCGACAATGTGCATTCAGATCTGAGCAAGATATATGATCTCCTCACAGTGAAAACAGTGTCTGGTACTGTCAACAACATATTATTGTCATAGCCGCAAGCCTGAATATCAGATGAAAAAAGGCGACAACTTATGTCAAATGGGAACATCAGGATGTAAAACAATCATTGAACCATGCAGCAATTATTGGATGGAAAGTTATGCAATCAATACTTACTTATACTTCTGCTGCAACGTCTGCAACGTACGATCGATATGTACGGAAGACATGAAGGCTCATCAATTGAAAGGTGCTGGACTTATCAACATTGGACAAGGATGTTTATTAAGGACTGACAAGCTCACAATCTACCCCTACAAGGTTCACTCAAGCGAAATTAAGATTCCACCTGATTTATATGCACCAACAATTGCACCTATAAATGACGTCATTAATATCACATTACCGCAATGGTCTGACGCAAATAAATCGTATTTGTATCAAGATACAGAACAAATAGGAAACAGGATTCACACACTGATGCAAGAAGAACAGGTGTTGGCAGAAGCAGAGGATGTATCATATCATGACATACACCAATACGTGATGATATACGTCATTATTGGTATAATTGCCGTCACAGGAGTGATATTTGTCGTTCGTAGAGTACATTGCCGGTGGTAAGTACCGCAAGCAGCTGTAGCAGCCGACTCGTCTACAACTCCTCCGCTGCCGAGCATGCGTCGTCTAGCAACGATAAGAAGACAAGATTAGTCTGAGAGGATTGAGATGCAAGCACCTTAACGCAACGGGATAGCTCTGTTTTCAAGAAGAATTCGTATTTTATTCTTTGTTCGTATTTGTTTTATATTATCAAGATGTTTATTATTTTTAATTTTTATCATTTGTGTGAACATATTTTTATTAATTTGGCTTGTGCGCCACAGCCTCCTCATCTCCCCCTGGGAAGAATGTACAAAGTACATAATTTTGTTGAATTGCATTTTTATACATTGCAAAACATTACTTACATTTTACTTAGCTGACAGTTCTCAATTGACCGTACAAGTGTGCACACAAGTTATTTTAATATCAAGTTGGGATTTTAATTAAATTACGTTATTTTCTGCAAATCATCAAGTTTTATTTATCAAGTGTTACTCCATCAAGATTATCAATACATCAAGCCAAGAGCAACAGCTCCAACATGGTGAATTGCAGAAAATACACAACTCCATCTGTGAATATAAATGGTTATTAATATATGTTATTCTTATTTACCACCTCGCTGCTTTGTCAAATTTGATGTACTTTATATACCATAGATGGAGCTACGTTAACTTTGGCTAAACGATTTCGTAACATTTTATTTTTCTCCCGAGTTACTTCTAAATACAAGATTTTCTGTTTAAAGATCGATAATAGGCCGGTCAACTAATACAAGTACAACATTCAATTATGTGTTATTATTGCATACGCTTTCACAGAAACGTTAATAGAAATAATGGTTCATTACTCATCGCCCGTAGGTGATAGCGTGATAATATATAGCCTATGTGTTGAACCGACCCCCAGCTAATATTCATGCAAAATTTGATTTAAATCTATGCAGTACTTTTTGAGTTTATCCGGGACAAACATACAGACAAACAGACATACAGCCAAAAATTCTAAAAACTACGTATTTGGGTTCAGAATCGATTATAAATCATCCTCCAAGTATTCTTTTTTTTAAATATTCAATGCACAGTTTTGACTTTCCTATCATTTTATTATATGTATAGATAGACTCAGGACAGAGAAGCAGCACAATAGGAGAGGGCCATATTTTATTAAGTGGGGATACATTCAAACAACTTGCCATAGGTGATAGCTATAAATATTTAGGAGTTCATGAATCAGGAAAAATAGAACATAGTGTTATTAGGGATCAAATAACCAAAGAGTATTGTAGTGTATGTGAGTGAAAGAGAAGGAAGCATTATGTCATCTCTGGCGCGCGTGCGGCCGTACACGGCTCAGTCAGCTGTGGGCGGTGAAGTGAGAGGGCACGCGCGACTAAGAGCCGACAATAGGTATTGAAGGATATGCTACATTTTGGCGACGAGGAAAATTAATTCTTGTGAGTAATTAAAAAACAAAAAAAGAAAAAGTATGTGCTGTGTTTAAAAGCAAAAGGTTGTGGAAATGGGTGTGTAATGTTTAAAAGTAAAATCCGTAGACATTTGTTTTATTATTGTAGGTATTTAGTAATCTTAATTCAGAACGACTACATCACGTATTTGTGTTTTTGATGTTTATTCGATGTTGTTTACTAACTAAGTGAATCGCAGCTGCGCCGATCAACAGTTGTTATTTTATATCCACCTACTCAAAGTTGTTATGCATGATTTGTGTTCCTCGGCGCGTAGGTAAGTAGATATTGACTGATTTTTAAACTATTGGGACGATTTTTATAGGTTTGTACTTACTTGGTAGTCGTAAGTTTTACCGTAGAGTTTTACGGGCCGTTAGTTATTGCCCGTGGGTTTTTTCGTGTGAAGTAGGTATATTGGAGTTAAAATTGGAACGATTATGTTCTGACTTTCATGCAAATCTGTAAAGCGGGTTCGGAAACAAGAAGGAACAAACATACACACTCACGTTCACGTAAAATTTGTTTTTTGCTTTGTATACTGGTAAATTATGTGTTATAGTGAAGTGATGGGTGATTAACATATTATGAACATAATAATAAAATCTTTGTTTTGCACCACGAGGCCTGGTTCGATTCCAGGTTTAAAATGTGTGCATAGGTACTGTTGAAATGTATAAAGATGTAGGTATGATCTTATTTCACCTACCCTACGGATGTCTAATTATTTATTATTTTATGAAGTACACGGGTTTTGAACGTGATTTCTTTAAACTTCAAAATGTACGAGTGATGTTACCAGATGATGCCTGGTAGTCCGCAAACAGGTGATCCCTGTAAGGACTTCGTAAACTAATTATATACGGGCTGTGTGCCTGTAAGTACCAAATGCGATGTAATTGAGGTATATGAGAATGTTGATGTAGAAGCTATAAGGGTGAAGCCCTTACCGTGATATTTGTGCGGGTGGTGCCCTTGACGTGTTGTTTTTACGGGTGACGCCCGTTTACTGAAGATTAATAACAGTTTACATGGTGTTGAAAAGAGAGGTTGTAAGGAATGAATAATGAATGTGTCAGGTTGTTCAAAGGATGATGCCCATTTGGTAACCAAGATGAGACATTCTTTATTCCTTTCCTTGTTCACAGATTAAATAATGTCAAGTCTTACATTAGAAAAATTCGAGTGCGATGGCGAAGCAGGTTCTGTTGGAGCTAGATGGGAACGCTGGAAGAGGGGTTTATATATTTACCTGGAAGCTGCAGATGTTACTACTAGTTCTAAAAAACGCGCAAGTTTGTTACATTGGGGAGGACAAGAACTTCAAGAAGTACTGTTTAATATACCCGGTGGCTACATCACGTCGAATGAAGCTGGTCAAGACAAAGATGTATTTGAAGTAGCAATAAAAAAGTTGGATAAATACTTCGCACCCAAGCAAAATAAACGATATGAAAGACATCTTTTCAGACAAATGAAACAAGAAGAAAACGAGAAATTTGAGAAGTATTTGGTTCGTCTGAGGCAACAAGCGCTAAAATGCCAATTTACGGATGTGGATGACAATTTAATTGATCAGATAATTGAGAAGTGTTCATCGGAAGAACTGAGGAAGAAAGTACTTCGTGCAGGAGAAACAATGACATTAACTGAAGTGATAACCGAGGCAAATACTTTAGAAGTAGTGGAACGACAATTGGGTGATTTTAGCCAGAAAGGAAAGGACACTGTAAGCAAAATTGAGATACGAGAGAAGGACAAGCCATTTATGAAGAACAATAAAAAGGAGTGTTTCCGATGTGGTAGCTGGAATCACCTAGCGTATGATGCGAAGTGTCCAGCTAAAGGTAAAATTTGTATCAAATGCAAGAAAGTGGGACATTTCCAGGCTCAATGCAGAGGAACGGGCCAAAAACGAAGTCATGAAGAAGCGAACAAAACAGATAGAAGCGCAGAGGCGAAAAGAAAGAAGTCAAATCACAAAGTCGAAGATATAAAACAGGCGAATGCGATAGAAGATAAAATCGATTACGTTTTTAATGTTCTGCATAATGATACGCTCGCTTGTCATGTGGGTGGAACTCGAGTAGAGATGCTCATTGATTCAGGATGTCAACATAACTTAATAACAGATAAAACTTGGAAAGAAATAAAAGAAAATGTTTTAAAGACAGAAAAAGAAATAAAGAATCCAGGAAAGACATTCGTAGCATATGGATGTGAAGTCCCTCTTAAACTATTGACGTCCTTTACTGCGGATATCCGTGTTGGAACAAAATCACAAAACGCTACCTTCTATGTAATAGAAAAAGGGACACGTAATTTACTAGGCAAAATAACTGCTATTGCATTAGGTGTGCTAAAATTAGGATTGGACATAAACCAGGTTGAGATGACACCCTTTCCAAAATTCAAAAATGTTCAAATACAAATACCAATAGATAAGGACATAAAACCAGTCATACAACCTTACCGACGTATACCAATTCCCTTAGAAGAGAAGATCAATACCAAAATAGACGAGCTACTACAAAAAGATATTATAGAAAAGGTAGAAGGACCGTCAGAGTGGATATCCCCGGTAGTGCCGATTTTAAACGCAGATGGCGATGTCCGTCTCTGTATCGACATGAGACGCGCAAATATGGCAATTAAGCGAGAAAATCACCCATTACCAACGATGGAACAGCTGCTACCGAAGATCCAAAACGCTAAAATGTTTGGCAAATTGGATATAAAAGATGCTTTTCATCAGTTGGAGCTTATGCCCGACTCACGACACATTACCACATTCATTTCTGGCAAGGGATTATATCGTTTTAAAAGATTAATGTTTGGAATAACCTGTGCGCCGGAGATGTTTCAAAAAACACTCGAAAGAGTGTTAATAGAATGTGAAAGGGTCGTTAATTTCATCGACGACATTTTAGTTTATGGAAAGGACAAGCAAGAACATGACAGACGATTACAAAAAGTAATAGAAACATTAAAGGCAAATGACATAATGTTAAGGGAAGATAAATGTATCTACGCAACAACGAAAGTCCAATTTCTAGGACACGAATTGTCTGATGAAGGAGTTCGACCACTAGATAAATATTTATCGGCTATAAAAGATTTTAGAACCCCGAACAATATTTCGGAACTGCAAAGCTTTTTAGGGCTTATTAACTATATTGGAAAATGGATTCCAAATATGGCTACCCTCACAGAGCCATTGAAGCAATTGCTTCGCCAAGGGTCAGCCAGAAACGCTGATATTAGGGATTGTTGGGGGAAAAGTCAGCAAACAGCCTTTTGTGCTTTAAAGGCTGCTTTGAGTGACATACCAAATTTAGGGTACTACAATGTAGACGATAAAACCATGGTATTTGCAGATGCTAGTCCGGTCGGACTTGGAGCAATTCTGGTACAGACAAATGAAAGTGGTCCACGCATTATTGCGTTTGGAAACAAAACACTTAGTGATTGCGAACGTCGGTATTGCCAAACCGAAAAAGAGGCTTTAGCACTGGTGTGGGCGGTGGAGCACTTTCATATGTTTCTGTACGGCAAGGAGTTTGACTTAATCACTGACCATAAGCCTCTTGAGGTCATATTTGGTCCAAAGTCCAAACCCTGTGCACGGATAGAACGTTGGATACTGAGACTTCAATCCTATAAATATAATGTTATATACCGTCCAGGAAAAAATAACATAGCCGACCCCTTGTCCAGATTGTGTACATTTAAGCATGACGAAACTAAGCAAAAAGATTACGTTCAGGATATAATTGACCATGCTAGACCAATAGCCGTATCGTTAAAAGATATTGAAGAACATTCGAAAACCGACATTGACATACAAAAAGTAAAACAAGGCATTATGCCGTCGTATGAAAGAAGGGCACATCTACCATTTTGGTCAAACTGAGATAATTGAGATTAAAGTTTTTACCATATTCTGCTCCATAGCGTGGAAACCTATAGCTTAAAAGAAAAAAAAATACTGATGATATATGCGTGAAGGTTAGTACTATTATATTTTTAACTTTTTAGTTTTTATATATAGTTAATTTTAAAATAAATTCAAATTATTCCTTTCAACTTAAAAAAAAAATAATTAAAAAATACCACTTACTACAAAGAAATGGCATAATTAACCAAATGTGACCTTTCTTTTTAATATTTCAAGAAAATTAGTCATTGAGTCTGAAAGAAGGGGCACATTTGTCTAATTGCGCTTTTTTAATGCAAATTTACTAAATTTTTTCTACAAAAAAAAGACAAATAATCATGCGAGGAAACTTTAATAAACATTTTAACATTTATTGTCATGCCATTTCTGGTTATCCTTATCCAAATAACTGAAACAAATTTACTTCTAGGACACCAACATTTAAACAAAAAAGAACCTTTCTTAATATTCAATAGTTATTTTTAAATTATTAGGGATCTCATCCTTCAATTTTGGTTAACTATTAGAACTTATAAATTAGAAAGAAAAGTGCTAATACTTAAACTCAATTACAGTTTTTAGTTAGTTACCTAAGTAAGTATACCTAAGGAAAATCAAAATTTAATATTCTTTTTAATATTCTTTTATATTTATATTTTATATTTATATTCTTTTTAATAATAATAGGTTGGACCCAATTTAAAAATCTACAAAATAATCTCTAAATTACAATATAAAAAATAAATCAAAATATTCTATATTAATAGAGGTAGTAATAGGAGCATAAAGAAGACGGATCACAATCCATACAAAATTGCCCCACGTCTTATAACAATGTGACGTATCTCAAAAAAAAGATAAAAATGTGAAAAAAATATGACATACTCTGTAACTTAATTTTTTTACACCTTCATACGAAAAAAATGCTTCAAAAATTGTTCAGGCGCTGTTATTAAAAAATTGTTCATGAGAAAATTTACGGACCATTTTTTTAAATTATGTATATGATTGATAGTGTCTACCTCCCGGGTGGTCCCATATTCATCAGGTCAGAATCTGATGATGGAAACCCTGAGAAATCCAGGGCAACTTTTGAAAGTTGTAGGCATGCGCAGGATAAAAACTTGACAATGAGGTGTATGTCTGATTACACGATGCAACTTATTAAAAAAAAAAAAAAAAACTTACTCCCAAAAAAACACTGAAAAGCAAAAAAAAAAAACTATTAGGTGCATCGGCCTAGAAGTCGGTGCTTTTCATTGTTTTGGGAGTCGGTCTTATTTTTTTGTAAAAAGTTTTTTTTTATTTTTGGCTTTTCAGTGACAAGCTTAGTTGTTACTATCCGTATTAGTGGAAAGTTCTCATAAATACGAATAATATACGACCAAACACGAGGTAGTTTACATATTCAGTTGTCGAGTTCGCTTGACCTTCTCTGGTCTCCATCATCAGGTCAGCTCCAAAATTTCACTGTTGTAAAGGTCTATTCAATACAAATAATATATAAGCCCAAACACGAGGTAGTTTACATATTCAGTTGTTGATTTCCCTCGACCCTCTTTCGTCTCCATCATCAGGTCAGCTCCAAACCTTCACTGTTGCATAGTGTTATCAGACATACACCTCATTGTAAAGTTTCTATCCTGCGCATGCCTACAACTTTTAAAAGTTGCCCTGGATTTCTTAGGGTTTCCATCATCAGATCCTGACCTGATGGATATGGGACCACCTGTGAGGTACACACTATCAAACAGAAATATAATTTAAAAAAATGGTCTATAAATAGTCTTATGATCGATGTTTTCATAACAGCGCCTGAACAATTTTCAAAGCATTTTTTTTGTATGAAGGTGTAAAAAAATTAAGTTACAGAGTATGCCATATTTTTTTTACATTTTTACCTTATTTTTGAGATACGTCACATTGTTATAGGACGTGGGGCAATTTTGATCCATCTTCTTTTGGTTTTCAACCTTTTTTAAGCTATGTTATTAGAGCTTATTCGTCGCTTATAGCTTCGACGTCACAGGCACAACTGACGCGTTTCAATCAAACCCTGCCCTCCTTTCCTCACCCCTAATCATAAATAATTTAAAGAAAAGGCACAACTGGGTCTTTGTGACTTTTATACGTAAATTAATTGAGAAATACATGGATTATTTATTTAGTAGAAAGAGCACATCTGGCATTTGAGCCTTTTCTTTATGTTATGTTGTAGATGTGCCTTTTCAAAGTAGTTTTTAGTAAAAATCTATATGAAATTATAGTCACATCTACGTATTTGTGCCTTTTCAATAAAATGGTAAATAAATGTGTCTTTTCATCTTATAAAACATGAATATTAGTCTCATTTGTGCCTTTTAAGCTATCTGTATCTCCGTATTCCTTAAAGATAAAATTCTACAAAAAATTGAGCAGATGCGCCTTTTTTTTCTGATTCTAAATATGTATGTAACTCAATTAAAAAAAAAATGTTAGTTGTGCCCTTTTTTCTTACGACGGCAGCATATATAACAGGAAATGGGATGATTCAGTGAAGAGCTACAAACTGTTTGAGAACGAGTATTGTTTCTTTGGGGACATATTGCTAAGAGGCACTAAAATAGTTATACCAAAACAATTACGACGACTTGTTTTGGACGCTGCCCACGAGGGCCATCCTGGAGTAGTCGCAATGAAGCTGAGACTTAGAGCGAAAGTGTGGTGGCCCAAGTATGATAAGGACGTGGAAAGATTAGTACGATCCTGTAAAGGGTGTACGCTAGTATCGGCACCAAACCCTCCGCACCCACTCAAAAGGAGAGAATTACCTACCCAATCCTGGGTTGATATCGCTATAGATCTTTTAGGTCCATTACCAAGTGGCGATCACTATTGGTGGTAATTGATTACTACTCCAGGTACAAGGAAATTAAAACTTGTCGAGACATAAGCAGCAAGGAAATGATCCGCTTACTAAAAGAGATTTTTAGCCGTCTAGGACATCCCGTTTCCATTTCTTCTGATAACGGAAAGCAATTCATTAAAGCAGAGTTCAAGACTTACTGTCTTGAAAATGATATAAAACTGTTCAATTCAATACCTTACTGGCCACAACAGAACGGGGAAGTGGAGCGACAGAACCGGGATATCCTCAAGCGTCTCAAAATATGTCAAGTGGAAAGAAAAAGCTGGAGAGAAGCACTGGTAGAGTACTTGACGATGTACAATAGCACCCCACATAGTGTGACTGGAAAATCACCGGCAGAGCTATTTTTTCAAAGGAAGTTTAAGGACAAGATCCCCATGATAGATTATGCTGAACAAAATGTTGAAGATTTTGACCTAAGGGATAAAGACAAAGAACAAAAAGAAAAAGGGAGAGAATATGCTGATAAGAAACGAAGAGCACGTGAAGTTGAATTAGAGATAGGAGATAAAGTGTATGTTAAGAATACCAATAAATCTAACAAATTGAGTCTAAATTTTGATACTACTACTTATACTGTAAAATCTAAAACCGGTGGAGACGTAGAAGTACAGAAACTGGACAACAGTTTAGACGAAACATACTGCATCTAAAGAAAGTAGAGGGGGAATGGAAATCGATGAATAAAGAAACCGAAGGACAGCATTCAGAAATTGCAGTAGAAGAGAGTTCTGAAGAGGATGTGGGAGACGATGAGACTAATTACTAACAAGACCAGAATTAAAGATACAATGAGGAGATTGATGTTGATTTAAATCAGTAATTAGGAGTATAATAAAACTAGTAATTATTTTATTGATTGATGTTTCATTGATTAAAAAAGAAATAATAATAAGGAAGGGATGTAGTGTATGTGAGTGAAAGAGAAGGAAGCATTATGTCATCTTTGGCGCGCGTGCGGCCAGAGCCTATTGTCGGCTCCACCGCCCACAGATCCGCCAGTGCGGCGGATCTGTGGGCGGTGAAGTGAGAGGGCACGCGCGACTAAGAGCCGACAATAGGTATTGAAGGATATGCTACAAGTATTATAGAAAAGTTAAAAAATGACTAGACACGCAACTCACATCGCGTTATCTTATTAAAGGTATCAATACTTACGCAATTCCAGTGTTACTATATGTATTCTTTCGGAATAATAAACTACAAAACCAGCGATCTTAGAGCAATAGACATAAAAACTAGAAAATTATTAGCAATAAATAAGGCACACCAACAGAAAGCAGACGTACAGAGGCTTTACTTACCAATAGCACAAGGAGGGAGTGGACTTTTAAATGTCGAATATATGTACAAAACTTAAATACTTAAATATAAACAATACCTTAATACAAATAGGGACCATCTCATTAAAACAATAACGAAACACGATAAACATAGGGTTAAATACTCAATAATAAAAGAAGCAGAAGAAATAGAAACACAGCTACACTTAACACAAGGAAACCAACACACAAACAAAGAAATCAAAGACGATAATTAAACAACAAAATACAGTATGGCGAAGTAAGCAATTACACGGACAGTTTCTCAAAAAAGTACTAGATCAAGCTAATATAGACAGAGAACTTTCGTTTAAATGGATTAAAAAACAACAAATGACCAAACAACATCAGCGCGATATACTGAAGGAGCCAGTAGACGGAAAATGCCGCCTTTGCGTCACCAAAGACGAAACTATGCATCATATCTGGTTGCGAAAAATTAGCGGGGACCTACTATGTCCGACGACATAATAATCTTGTCCAATACGTCTACTGGTGTCTTGCTAAAAAACATAAAATAGAAGTTGCCAACCTCTGGTGGAAGGAAACACTAGTGCAACCACAATTAAAAGAAAACGAAACAGCCAAAATCATGTGGGAAATGCCCATCCAAACCGATGTCACTGTTACACACAATAGACCAGACATTATATAGACAGATAAAACTAGTAACAAAACATATTTAATAGATATAACCGTACCGTCAGATTACAACATAGGAGCCAAATAAATAGAAAAACTAAGCAAATACCATCTTCTGAAAACTGAAATCAGCCGGCGGCTGTGGAATACACAAACGGCTGTCATTCCGATAGTAGTAGGCGTGACGGGCATCGTTACAAAATGCAATAAAAAGTACATAGATCAATTAGACGCTTCAATTAACATTCATATACTCCAGAAACAAGCAGCCATACATTCATCAATCATACTCGGCAAAGTATTAGGAGACACAGTATTCGTACGAACAGCAGAAGAACAACACTCACACACTGACACAGAAACACCAGACACTCAAAACACGCATCCATCACCGAACACGCAAGCGGGACCAGCCATCCAGGAACAGAACACACAGCAATCATCTAACACCGAACCTTCGTCATCATCACAACCTAGAAGGTGGAGAAGAAGGATAAGAAGAACGCAAACAAACACATCAACTACATAATACATATACACTTTATAATAAATAATACATACAAAATACTTAATAACAGACTAGGGGTGACATAGATATCTTTTTTTCCCCGGGGGTGCGGAACGGGATATCCATTAAAACCGACATAAAGTCGAGAAGGTCAAACCTACCAAATGTTATTATAATCACTCTTTCACTCTAAGATTGGCTGGAAGTAGGGCTGCCATCTCGAATTTCGCCAAACCCGGACAAAGATTTAAAAAAACCCGGACATTTGACGTAAATCGCATTTTTTCCCCGGACGGGTCCGAAAATAATATAAAAAAAGACCTTTAATGTTCTTTTTTTTTAAATTTCACACAATGTGTAATTTTAGCAATAAACAATTACAAAAACAAATCATTTTTTTTTCAAAAAAATATTATATCTGTGTCTAACGACTTTCTGTCTTTCGTCCATTGCTGATTAATTAATGAAGATATTCGCTCTTCATTCGCATTATGAGCAGGTGCAGAAAAAATATTGCGCAATCCTACTTAATTCAGTGTACAGATGTGCAGTCTTTGTTTTTAAAAAATTCAGTCAAAGCTGATTAGCGCTCAATTTTTTCTCTTCGTTAGGCTAAATTCTTTCAAATTGACCCACTCGTCAAATAATTCCGTTTCGTCTATATTAATGTTTCTTTCTATCAGAAATAGAACAGTTTTTTCTACTTCAGGCCACGATGAATCTACTTAAATGTGTTCCAACATCATCCAATCGAAGTGGTTGAACTCGCGAGGGTGTGGCGACGAAGGGCAGTCTGTTGTTATTTTATCGTGTTACTCTTACACCGAATGAAGTTAGCATGTTGTATAATAATGCCGATAAATACGTAAATACAGTAAGGTGCTTTTGTACATGAAAAGTGTCCGGGTTTTCCCCGGACGCTTCTTGAAAATCCGCCCGGACGTCCCCCGGACGGGGTCAAAACGAGGACAAATCCGGGGAAACCCGGACGGATGGCAGCCCTAGCTGGAAGAGAACCCAACACTGGGTTAAGCTCGCCATTATACATTACCTCTCTGTATTCAGTGTGTCAAATGTGTGCAATCTATATCTATATCTATACATATAATAAATCTGTAAAAAAACTGTGTCTGTACATTGAATATATTAAAAAAATAATTATTGGGTGGGGTTTAGAAACAGTAATGGAGCACAAATCCAAAAAAAAAAAATTGTCTGTTTGTCTGTATGTCTGTATGTCTGTATGTCTGTATGTCTGTATGTCTGTATGTCTGTATGTCTGTATGTCTGTATATCTGTATGTCTGTATGTCTGTTTGTCTGTTTGTTTGTACACGCTAATCTTCCGAACTACTGAACGGATTTCAATGATTTTTTCTTTGTTGTATCAATATTAAGCCTGGTCAACATATAGGCTATAATTTATCTTCGAAACTTGAAGACCTGATGCAGAACACCAACAGACCAACAAAACTATAAGAGATACAAAAATGGTGCCATGGCAAAAATTGTTTCATGTGATGAGCATTTTCAGCTGAGATAATAAATTTTAGGATCTGGAACACCTGATGTGGAACCCCAAGAGCCCAGCTTCTCTGTACCATATACAGGTATGACGTTTTAGCAAAAGTTGTTCAATTTGATAAGCACTTTCTATTGACTTATACAAATTGAGGATCTAAAACACCTGATGTGGAACTCCAGGGGCCCAGCTAGACTATAGCATATAGAGGTGTGACGTTTTAGCAAAAGTGGTTCAATCTGATAAGCACTCTCTGTTGACTTATAAAAATTGAAGATGTAAAACACCTGATGTGGAACCCCAGGAGCCAGCTAGACTATCGCATATAAAGATATGACGTTTTAGCAAAAGTGGTTCAATCTGATAAGTACTCTCTATTGACATACATCGAAGATCTGGAACACCTGATGTGGAACTTCAAGACCAATACTACACTTGAAATGTATAGAAATGAATGTTATGAAATAGGTATGGTGAATCAAAAAAAGTAATAAGTCCGTCTTTTAGATAACCCTAAAATAATGGACACGTATTTTTCCTTTTCTCCTTGTCACAAACAAAAGATATAACACGCTTGAATTTTGTGTTAAGTCAGTACAAATTTTATATACCTAGACGTTTCGTCACGAGCCCCCACTCTCCGAATTTGTTGCGTTATATCTCATTATTATTTTGTATGTCTCTTCCAGACCTAGGGACTACAGAGTTCCGAATTTTTGGGAGGCAAACGTGGGGCCGAAGCCAACACGCTGAAGCCCTTTTGAGACAACTTTAATGAAATGATGACACAAAACCGACGATTTATCCCTTCATACACTATAGAAATGAATCCAAGGACAATCCCCGGTGGACGTCGTTAAAAAAAAGACAATCCCCGGTTCTGTGCTATACCATTGCTAACTGTGGATGAAAACTACTTGGGCTATTGTGATGGGATGCTAATGGACTAGGAATGGGGAAACTACGGGAACTATGGCACCTGCCGATGACAATGTATCAGATACATGTAAAATTGGCAGGTGGAGACTCGCCAGCTCACTTACTGGGCCCCCGGGAATCAGTCACTGAATAGCTACAAGAGGGCAACAGGGACATGAGCGGCTGAAGTGTGAGGATACCTCGGTGGATTTTAAACGCAGATTACGCGCTCCCTGTGGGTCACTTACCACGAGGCACCTATCCTCCGAGCAGGGCTACTAACCCTGCTCTAGCGACTCTACTCTGGACGGCCAAGCCAAGCCAGAGGCGTGAGACCTACCCCAGTCATGGTTCACTCCGACCGGCCGGAGATGGGGGACAGTATACTCTCCCTGGAGAACTTAGTATATATAGCTCCGCGGGGTCGCTACTCCCCGTCATCAGCCTCAGATGTCCTGCGGTGCTTATTTATTATATATTATTGTCGTTATTATCTCAAGAGCCTTTTTCCCAATTATGTTAGAGTCGACTTCCAGTCACGATGGAACTGAGTACCAGTGTTTTACAAGGAGCGACTGCCTATCTGACCTCCACAACCCGGTTACCCGCTCAATTCAACACCCCTTGGTAAAACTGGTCAGACTTACTGGCTTCTGACTACCCATAACGACTGCCAAGAATGTTCAATGACAGCCGGAACCTACAGTTTAACATCCCCTCCAAATAACGGTCATTGGTATCCAAAATATACGTAGAAAGTACATACGAACTTAGAAAAGTTGTATTGGCAGGTACTTGCCAGATCTGGAAT
Organism: Helicoverpa zea x Helicoverpa armigera; assembly: GCA_033682625.1. Lineage (NCBI taxonomy): Eukaryota > Metazoa > Arthropoda > Insecta > Lepidoptera > Noctuidae > Helicoverpa > Helicoverpa zea x Helicoverpa armigera. Next base: position 16,090 of record JAWIIS010000164.1, read on the forward strand.
CAAAGACGTACACTCATGACTTGAGAGATTGGTTCTCTACCCACTAAACCACCACGACTTCCACTAAGTCAGCACGACTTTGTCATCTCAGTAGCATTTAATGTTTTTAACGTAATTAATACGTGTAATATTTTTGCCACACACAACTTAAATGCGGACTAATTAGAATCACTATGTTTATGCCTATGGTCACGTCTATTGCGGTTCAGTTCTTAGCGTTTTGTTTAGTCTGCTGTGCCTTTGGCCGTTGAAGTACAAAAATTAAATATATGGAACATTTCTAATGGCTATGCGTATTCCGTTGTTTTCCAGTCAACGGGCCCTTAAAATTCAATATCAGACGATTCAGATCTTCGATTTTGCCGACCCCGTAGTCGCTGGCATAAGGGACAGGATCCGCGTACGAAGTCGTGGGCAAAAGCTAGTTGTAAATAAAATAAGAATATTAATCGAGATTTTAATAAGGAAGTATAAATTAAACAATTTGTAATAAGAAAGCAACAATATTTATTGACTAGGTTTATTTATATTATAATCACAAATTGAAAAGTTTTATGTATGACAAAACTATTCTTAAGTCGGACAGGAATTAGTGTTATTTTTCATATTCAGTTGGTAATTATTAATTTATTAGTGATTAGTGATGACTAGCTTCTGCCCGCGACTTCGTACGCGGATCCTGTCCCTTATGCCAGCGACTACGGGGTCAGCAAAATCAAAGATCTGAATCATCTGATATTGAATTTTAAGGGCCCGTTGACTTGTAAACAACGGAATACGCATAGCCATTAGAAACGTTCCATATTTTTATTTTTGTACTTCAACGGCAAAAGCACAGCAGACTAAACAAAACGCTGAGAACTGAACCGCAATAGACGTGACCATAGGGATATAAGTAGTGATTCTAATTAGTCCGCATTTAAGTTGTGTGTGGCAAAAATATTACACGTATTATTACGTAAAAAAACATTGAATGTTACTGAGATGACAAAGTCGTGATGACTAAAGTCGTGGTGGTTTAGTGGGTAGAGAACCAATCTCTCAAGTATGAGCGTGCGTCTTTGATTCCAGGTCTGGCAAGTGCCTGCCAATACAACTAAGTTCGTATGTACTTTCTATGTATATTTTGGATACCAATGACCGTTATTTGGAGGGAATGTTAAACTGTAGGTTCCGGCTGTCATTGAACATTCTTGGCAGTCGTTATGGGTTGTCAGAAGCCAGTAAGTCTGACCTGTCTGATCTGTTTACACGTCAATAGAGAGTGCTTATCAGATTGAACCACTTTTGCTAAAACGTCATATCTTCATATGCTATAGTCTAGCTGGGCTCCTGGAGTTCCACATCAGGTGTCTTACATCTTCAATTTGTATAAGTCAATAGAAAGTGCTTATCAAATTGAACAACTTTTGCTAAAACGTCATATCTGTATATGGTAAAGAGAAGCTGGGCTCTTGGGGTTCCACATCAGGTGTTCCAGATCTTCAAATTTATTATCTCAGCTGAAAATGCTCATCACATGAAACAATTTTTGCCATGGCACCATTTTTGTATCTCTTATAGTTTTGTTGGTCTGTTGGTGTTCTGCATCAGGTCTTCAAGTTTCGAAGATAAATTATAGCCTATATGTTGACCAGGCTTAATACTGACACAACAAAGAAAAAATCATTGAAATCCGTTCAGTAGTTCGGAAGATTAGCGTGTACAAACAAACAGACATACAGACATACAGACAAACAGACAGAATTTTTTTTTTGGATTTGTGCTCCATTACTGTTTCTAAACCCCACCCAATTATTATTTTTTTAATATATTCAATGTACAGACACAGTTTTTTTACAGATTTATTATATGTATAGATATGAATAAACATGTTAGTAGGTTAGATAATTATTAAGATGCAAGTATCCTAAATTGTAATCTTTCTAACAATAACATCACTCACATAAAACAAATTTCATTACCCCCTGATATTTTTATTAATAGCCAATTGGTGCGCCACTAGACCTGCATGGAAGATCATTTTTTGAGTTATAGCGCTCACCATCCTTTCGCCAAAGTATTTTGCAACCATCCTTGTCCGACTTAAAACATTTTTCATCGCAAAATATACTATATTATTGCACCAATCAAAATCCAAATATTCTTTTGCGAAGCGTACCCGGTTTTGTTTGTGAATGTCGGATAGTAAAATTTTCTTAGCTGGCCTACGACATTTCACGCTAGCTGCATGCAAGTGGTTCCTTATAGTTTGTAGTGTCACATCATGTTTAGTCGCCGTGGAACGAGTGCTGAGGAAAGGCTCAGCCATATGCGCAGAAACTATATCACGGTGCCGCGCATTGGCATTCTGTGTATGCAAATCCAGCCTTCGGTCCCGATCGGCTAGGATCAATGTTTCCCGTATCGGCATATCGATAAACCCACAATTGCACAATACTTCTCTGTGAACAATAATTAAATATTGATATGAATAACAGCAATCGATTACATTGCATACAAATCTAAATCAAAGTAACATAATATTATATAATATAATATGTAAGTTTATTAACTTACATATATATGTATAACTTATATATATAACTTACATAATGAACTTCATATTATAATCACATAACAATAATCACAGTAATATTATACAATATATTATGTTAATATGACATTTAATATTATTAAATTACATATTAGTATAATAATATAAAATAAAATTACTCACCGATAACTTTAAACCTCTCGCAATTTCACTATTTTACTTATACTCCTATTTTATTTTAATTTCATTATTGAAACGTTTTGCTCATGCAAAACAATGATTTCTGCTCTTAAAAGTGTAGTCAAATGATTCATGTTGATTTGACAAACAAAAGCACTCCTCTCTCAATAAACGCAAAGTATAATCACAGATTATTATAATAGTTGGTATTATGTCTAAAAACGTATCGAAAGCCCGATAGTCAATAGCACTATGAATTTATGACGGTGAACTTAAACTTAATATTTAATAATTAGCTTAGATATGATTTGTTATTTTTAGAGGGTAGACAGTAAATATATTCCATCCAAAATACAACGCAGACTTACTATTACTTAAAGTTTAAAGCAATGAATTCAACAAACAAATGTAAAATATATTTTTTTAAACATACAAAAATCGCTGTGCCATCAGCAAGATTCGATCCTACGGCCCAGCGGCGTAGAATTTTAATTTCTGTCCGCTCGACCAACGCGCTACAGAAACGATAGTTATTGACGCCAAATTTATGCGTCATATTCCCTGCATCATTAGAGGCATAAGATATTGCAAATGTTTGAGTGGGGACACCGTGTTATTGTGAAGCAAAACTATTGAGTCACATACTCAATACCACCACGCCGCGCCGGGTGGAGCCACTGGCGCGGCGACTGATGAATATGATGACAGTTTTAACCATATCGGGCATTCTGCTACTAATATAAGACCAATCGTATTCCAATGACATTCGATTGGTATGCAATTGGTCTGTTATTTTGGTGATTTTGGTCTATACGGTAGTTTGTTCTACAATCATATTGCAATCGTAAATTATTAAAATTTGCAGACAAAATGATTCATTATTGAATGACAGAAAAGGATAAAAACGTTTATTTCAAAGAAAAAATAGCGGAATGCCACATACGCTTCAATCGTAATCGAGTCGTGATTGGATCGCAGTCGAATATGAATCGTATGTTGCTTAAGTAAAATTAGGAGAATCGGGCCCCTGGTCGAGATTGTCGATCATTATTGTCGTTTCTAAATTACCCTATAATTGGCCTGTAACTATATCGTATTTTGGAGAACTTATGTGTCTGTAACAATTTCGTATTTGTGAACTGTAGTGCTGTGTAACGTAAAATAAATATTAACTTTAGTGACATCAAGCATTTTATTTAATATCCAATATGGCACCTCAACATTGGTGACCCCGACGTGATTTGGGGTTACGTACACAATAAATCATAGTAAGGATGATTTTCTAATATTGAAGTAAGCGAAAGTCGATTAATGTTCGAAACTTCCGCGGGATATGTATAGAGCCTCGAGCTCTCTAGGACCTATTATACCTAAGTTTGGTTTTGTAATGAGTGTCATGTCCGGGTAGTGTCATTTTTGTGAATTTATACTTTTTATTTTGCTTCTAACACAGTGGATCTCCGATATCTTACTGAATAACTGAATTTGAATTTATAGGTGAAAATAGCAACCCTCCTGGAACTGAACCAATGGGAGCTCAGGTAGTTTTCCCTACAGAAAATACTATGTTTCTCAGCCCAGTGGACGGATACGAAGTGAACCGAATTGTTAAAAACCTACAAAAAAGCATATTGCTGCAAAAAAGAAGATGTGCAACATTTGTTGATGGAATGTGTTAAGAATAGAGATGAAAGGGAATCCTTGGCTAAGGAATTCAAATTAAACATGTGGGACGTAGGACTTATTCAAAATATATTGGCATACCCTAAATCTGAAAAGACTAAACGCATAATTTGGAGCTTAATTCAGAGACCTAGACAATAATTCCCTTTCCTATATCATAGTTTATAGATACTCAGACTCATAGTAAGAATAGAAATATTTGTTTTGAGGAAATAGAGTATAAGGTACAATGGGGTTGACGTATCCGTGTGGATAAAAACCCCTAATTAAAATAGAATAAAAAAAAAAAAAAAAAAAGCATATTGACGAACTACCCCCATCGTTAATTAAACATTGTGTCAGTTTTGCAGCCAAGTTTGAATAAATGAGTTGTGATTTTGATTTTGAATGTCTGAAATGGCCCTATGCAACAAAATGTATTGGAATACACGATAATTAACTGTCTATTTGTTATACAAGAGTGCAAAGTTGCTTTTTAAACGCGGGCTCAATTTTGATGACCGAGCAAGCGAAGGATTCTAAAATTTAAACACGAGCGTAGCGAGTGTTTCAATAATTTGAATCCTGAGCGATAGCGAGGGAATCAAAAGAGCACAAGGTGAAAAATCTTTGCACTCGAGTGCAACCCGTAACTTTTCATCCCACCTCATCGAGGAAATTTATAAACTCAAAAAAAGAAAATGGCACGCACGTCACACATGGCACATTAAAAAGATGTACCTACCTGTTAAAATTTATTTATGCAAAAACTCAGTTTAAAAATGTAATGAGGTTTAAAATCGATCTCAAAACAATAAAAAATAAAAATTTCATCCCACTTCATCGAGGAAATTACTAAATGCAAAAAAACAAAATGGCGCCCACATATGAGTATCAAATTAAAAAGAGGTACCTATTAAAGTTCATTTGTTTAAAAACTCAGTTTAAAAATGAAACGAGGATAAAAATCTATGTAAAAACATTAATAATAATTACTTGATTAACTGAATAATTATTTTAGCTCAATCACTTGCTCTTACGGCCGCTGCCGGCCGCTGCTCTTTCAGTAGGAATTGACCCTAATTACATTAATGGCCGCCATCTTCACCAAACGTCATGTCGTGTAGACAAAGAATAGGGATGGCCAATTGTTTGTAATCGATCGACTGAATTTTTAATTTCCTTAAAGTATAATTTAAATCGATTTGAATCGTAAGCTAATGTATCGACTTACAAAAAAATCATGGTCCAAAAGATCAATTTCTAAAAAATCTTTTTTATTTTTCAAGTTTACATTTATAATGTAAATATTATCCATTTTATGAAAAACAAGAAAGATAATAAATGATCTCTTATCAGTAAAATCAGGTTTTTTTTTCGATCAAGACAATCGATCTATTGGATCGGAAAAATCGATTCTGCGATTAATCGATCTCAGATCGTCATCCCACCGGGGCTGCGGGTTGTCCGAGGCTGCGGGTTGTCCGGGACTGCGGGTTGTCCGGGGCTGCCGGTTGTTCGAAAGAGATACCGTGGCCCTGGTACATAAAAGGCCTATGACGGAACACGACGGTTTTTAGTCAGTAAGAGTCTGACACTCCCTCACCGCTGCTAACCCACAGCGGGAGGGGTCATTTGATGATTTTTGACGTCGGAAAAAAAAAAAAAAAAGATCGCCATCCCAAATCACTTGTCACTGACAGTCTCCTGATGATTACAATAGCGTCGCTTGATGTTTGTATGTTTGTAATAGTTTGTATCGGTGTTTTGGTGACTTTTGGGACTATATCACAAATTATTACGATTTGGCTATTATAACGGACTTTTTATTTACTTTTTTTTACCGACGTTGTGGAGGTATGAGAGCAGAGAGTGAAGCTCATCATACCTCGCAGTAAAGGGAGAATCCTCCGACCGGACAGGAGATTTGTCCGGTGGGCTACTGCCCGACAGTTGTTGTCGGGGTGATCTATGTGTATTCACTGTGCGCGCGAACACTGCATGTGCGATGCAGGATAATTGCGTCTCCGAATGTGTAGATGGCGGTGTTGTGAGTTGTAGTACAACGTCAAAAATTATCAAATGACCCCTCCCACTGTGGGTTAGCAGCGGTGAGGGAGTGTCAGACTCTTACTGACTAAAAACCGTCGTGTTCCGTCGTAGGCCTTTTATGTACCAGGGCCGCGGTATCTCTTTCGACCAACCCGCAGCCCCGGCAGGCCTCGGCCCTACTGCGCCCCGCTGGGGTTGCAAACATCTCTTTGAGGAGCGCATGGAATAACGCGTGCCGTTGACACGGGTCTGTCGTCTAAGTTGACAAAGGGACGATGAGCCACCCAAACTCGCTGACCCACGCCTACGGTGGCCGGGAGTCATCTCGCGACGCCCGTGGTGTTTACCTGGTCCAGCACGGAGGCCGGGATGAGAGGTGCGAACTCTCTGTCGTTCCGCCTCCTCCTTCTCGAGCATGACCGCTTCGCAGAAGAAGGCGACGGCATCCCATTCCCTCTCGCCCCAGACCATGGCCTGAACCTGGGCCGGACGCGAGAGGTCGCCACCGCCTAAAGCCTCGACGAGGACCCGGCGGTGCCCTTCCCACGCAGGGAACTCCAGGACTGTGTGGTCCACCCTGTCCTCGGGGCTGTCCGCACAGCGGTGACACCCCGGGCGCGTCCTCACGACCGATTCGATGCAGGTACCTCCCGAAACAACCGTGTCCGGTGAGGACCTGCGTTATGCGGTACGTGAAGGTGCCGTGACTCCTCCCGAGCCACTCCTCAAAGAGGGGACTTACCGCCACTATCGTGGCGTGCCCTGCACTGGGTTGCGACAATCGTTCCCTCCAGGCCACCATGAGATCGCGACGAAGCTCCACCCGCTGCGCGACAACTTGACTTGAATTCGATGACGATGTGTCGGCGTCGTGTTTCGCTGACTGGTGTCACGTAGCCAGCCACGAAACCGGCGATACACGACACCCTTCGGCCAAAAATCTCTCGCACCACAAACGAGTTAAAATTCGTGTTGTGACGCGGCTCCAACCTCTCGACCCTCAAGGTAAAGTTGGTTTTGACGCGCAGATATTCTACGACCTCAACCTTCGTAGAATGGTGCAGCCTGGACACGTACAGCTGCGTCGTTGGGATAGCTGGACGCAGCAGCATATTGGGCCCAGCGCAGTTCTGCACTGGTTCCGACAAGGAGGTTTCTTCTTCTTCCTCCTCTCGACCTTGACGAAACCATCCTTGTCGTACGTGTCGACCTTGGGACCCTGCCTTCTGAAAACCTGGTTTGGTTTCGATCGGCTCTTCTAAACACAAAAGGGTGTATCCCTTTTGTGTTTTTCAAAAAAGGGTGTATCCCTTTTGTGTTTTTCAAAAAAGGGTGTATCCCTTTTGTGTTTTTGTACTAAACAGTGACTTAACACAAAATTCAAGCGTGTTGTATCTTCGTTATTATTTGTTTGTGGGAGAGAGAAAAGGAAAAATACGTGTCCATTATTTTAGGGTGATCTAAAAGACGGACTAATTACTTTTTTTGATTCGCCATACCTATTTTGTAACATTCATTTCTATACATTTCAAGTGTAGTATTGCTCTTGAAGTTCCACATCAGGTGTTCCAGATCTTCGATGTTTATACGTCAATAGAGAGTGCTTATCAGATTGAACCACTTTTGCTAAAACGTCATATCTTTATATGCTATAGTCTAGCTGGGCTCCTGGAGTTCCACATCAGGTGTTTTACATCTTCAATTTTTATAAGTTAACAGGGAGTGCTTATCAGATTGAACAACTTTTGCTAAAACGTCATACTTTTATATGCTATAGTCTAGCTGGGCCCCTTAAGTTCCACATCAAAGTCAAGTCAAAGTCAAAGTCAAATCATTTATTTCACTTAGGCTTTCACAAGCACTTATGAACGTCAAAAAATATAAATAAAGTTGATTCTAGTTGCCCATTCCAAAAGTAGCTTCCTATGGAGAAGAACGGGCAAGAAACTCCATGGTTACTCTTTTTAAAAATAATAGGTATTACAGTTTGTATGTATTGATACATACTATAATAACATGCGAAGATCATGTAGAATCACAATAGACAAAGAATATGAGAATAAATAGATAGAAAAAAAAGTTAAAATGCTACATGGTGTTCACATTTACAAATCAGTTTATATTTTTGTACAAAGTTACAAACAAACAATCATCAGGTGTTTTAGATCTTCAATTTGTATAAGTCAATAGAAAGTGCTTATCAAATTGAACAACGTTTGCTAAAACGTCATACCTGTATATGGTACAGAGAAGCTGGGCTCTTAAAGTTCCACATCAGGTGTTCCAGATCTTCCAATTTATTATCTCAGCCGAAAATGCTCATCACATGAAACAATTTTTGCCATGGCACCAATTTTGTTTCTCTTATAGTTTTGTTGGTCTGTTGGAGTTCTGCATCAGGTCTTCAAGTTTCGAAGATAAATTATAGCCTAAATGTTGACTAGGCTTAATACTTAAACAACAAAGAAAAAGTACAGACACAGTTTTTTTTACAGATTTATTATATGTATAGATAGATGTTTTTTTGACTAGTATTAAGGAGCCACCATGTATCATGGATTTCCGACTAAAATAACTAGCTACACAATAAGGCCGGCTCCACACGTTGGTACCAACGCTAGTTCCAACGTTGGACTGCAAACTCGGTGAGGCGTACACACGTTGGCCAATAAACTAGTTCTGTCCCGTCAGGGCCAATGTGAAGATGTCCGATACAGAAATCGAAACTGCTCTGAGCATGTTTATAGTGATGAGTGTACATTTATATTTGTTACTGAGAAAAAAAAACACTTCAAAGAAGATGGTGGATGACGACACATCATAAAACATTTTTCATTTGTCCATGCCGGTGGCCATTTGCTGGATGAGGAAGCCATTGTCACTCGACGTACGCACACGCTGCGTGTTGTATCAGAACTGAGCAAAGCGCCAACGTGTGGACAGATCGCGAACGTTGGCGCGCAGTGGCAGCGTCCTTTGATGAAACCGACACGAGACGGTCAACTACCAACGCTCGCCCCAACGTTGGGACCAATGCCATAATTCTCAAAATTAATGGATTCTACTTGATAATCTTTCGGCCAATGTTCTGTAATACAAATTACATCAAACTTGGTTTTTTCTAGAACTAATTTTATTTCAAGAAGTTTAGAAGAGCAACTCTGAATATTTTTAACCGACTTCCCAAAAAGGAGAAGGAGGAGGTTCTCAATTCGTCGGGATCTTTTTTTTTTATGAACATATGTTCACCGATTACTCGAAGAAGCCTGGACCGATTTGCAAAATTTTTTTTTCGCTTGATAGGGTATACCTTCCAGGTGGTTCCATAATCACCAGGTCAGGATCTAATGATGGAAACCTTGAGAAATCGAGGGTAACTTTCGAAAATTGTAGGCGTGCATAGATTAAAAACTTAACAATGAGGTGTACATCTGATAACACTATGCAACAGTGAAGGTTTGGAGCTGACCTGATGATAGAGACGAAAGAAGGTCGAGGGAACTCGACAACTGAATATGTAAACTACCTCGTGTTTGGGCTTATATTATTCGTATTGATGAGAACTTTCCACAAATGCGAATAGTGACAACTATGCTTGTCACTGAGAAGCCAAAAATAAAAAACTTTTTACAAAAAAATAAAACCGGTGGCGTACAAACTCAGGAACATCCATTAGACACTGACTTCTAGGCCGATGCACCTAAGAATAGTTTTAAGTTAGAATATCTTCTGTTGTCTTAATAATTCGTATAAATTATTTATATCAGGTGTGTTCTCCACAAATGATAAAACTTGGATAGAAAAATCTATGCCACCGGTGTGTTCAATATGATTAGGATGTTCTAACATATTGGTAATGGTAGTAGAGAGTATTTGTGGACCCCTCTTCGTACACGACGTCATCATACAACAATCTACCTGTGTGCTGTTAGTGTAACTAGACAGCATACCCTCGTCCCCTAACCTACATTTCATTATATTTGATATAATATCGTCAATATTATATGCTATCAACATAGCAGTAGTGTCTTTACAACTGCCAGGAACAGATACTGCTCCCTTAATCAAAGTAAAATCACTAATAAACTTATTAGTATCAAAATATACAAGTTTGTCGCTATGACAACATGTCAACATGTGTAATGTACTATTTAAATTAAATATGCATTTATTTTGGTATTCCGAAAAACTGTTAGAATAAGGGAAAGCACATAACATTAACTTTCCAATGTTCAAACTAAGTAAGGTGTCAATACCCTTCACAATGTCCTCTTTTGTTGTACCAGAACTACTTCTTGACAATAGAACTAATATAGAGTTACTATCTAATGTTGTACTGCTAATTCTCTCAACAATTTGCCTAAAAGTTATGTCCTGGTAACTGTGATTGGTAAAGTGATGGCTAAGATAATTGTGTAAAATTTTTCCAAAGCCAGCACCCAATGCATCTGTGAAAAGCAAAGTAGGTATAAAATTTTTGTATATGAATATTCTCTATAGTTGGTATAGGCACAGATATTTCAGGCAATGGTATTGAACGTGATGGTTGGCTTACAACATCACATGAAAGGCTATTTATCAGAGACCTCTCCGTGTTGGACTTCACCAGGTCCATTAGCTCCACTGCCTCTAATAACCGCTTGCTTAGTTGACCTTGTGAAGACTCATATTTACTAAAAATATCCTTTAGCAAAGACTCCTTGTATTTGAAATCGTTTTGGAGCTGCTTGGTTTCCATCTCATAAATAGATTTACAATATTCTAATTCAGCAGTACAGGAATTGAGTGTCTTAGTTAAGCTGATACGGTCCTTTCTAAGTAAAATATTTAATTTTAAGAGATTTTGTTTTTTCAAATATTTCTTTGACCGTTTAATGAACTTGTTGATTTCAATATATTTTTTTAATTTATTATGACTCATTACTACATGACATATTGGAATGGTATCATTACCAGTCAAATCAATAGTTTCAGCTAACTTACAAGATACCTTGTTTGACCTACAGGCAACTAACTCATCAAACTGGCACCGATACTGTTTAGAGCTGATCGAAGGGACAGTGTGATGGAGAGTTGTGGCATTGTGATGTTGTGTTATACAAGCTGATCGAAGGGACAGTGTCGTCCGGTCCATGTTTGTGGTTGTGTTATACAACTGGTCGAAGAGACAGTGTTGTCCGGTCCATGTCGCTTTAGTGGCTGGTCGAAGGGACGCACTCTCCGGTGCACGTTTTGGTGTATAATGTGTAAAGTTGTGCAGTAAGTAAAGTTGCCGTGTGTAAAGTTGTAGTAAGTAAAGTTGCCGTGTGTGAAGTTGTAGTATGAAAAGTTGGTGTTAAGTTTCAATCTCATAAAAATACCACCTGTATAAAATATGGAACGCAAATAAAAAATTGAGTATTGAGTATTAATAAAACAACGGAACCGGCGCAGGCTAAAATTTTATTATTATATTTATTTGCCACAGATTAGGATAGTTTAATAGAGGGTTACAGTATAGGTAAAAATTTAGTTACAATATTCAATACAATTTAACCTGGCACACAACTATGTGCGGCGTCATGAAATAATATCTGAGACTGAGTTAAACGTCTGGCACACGGTAGTGGTAAACGAAGAGAAAATGGACTTTATCAAAATGTATGTTCAATTTAAAGTCATACCTTTGAAGTTAAGAAATGAAGCAATGATGAGAAGATTAGAGACGACTATCGCGATGCCCATGACGGCTATGATGGCAGCTTGGGTGAGGGGCTCGAAGGAGGTGAGAGCGCTGTCCGCCACGTTGACATCGCCGCCGCCCGCAGCTCCGGCCCGCGCGCTCATTATCTTGGCGTAGACCTGGGTGCAACGATTTCAAACATCATACTCCGAGCCGTTTTCCCAACTATGTTGGGGTCGGCTTCCAGTCTAACCGGATGTAGCTGAGTACCCAGTGGCGGATTTACAAATTTGCCGCTAGTAGGCCATTACATTTTTGCCGCCCCTAATGATTGTGAACTTAATGATATTTCTGTCAGTTACTAGATTATTTTTGCAAGCCTCTATGTACCGAAGACTTTAACGTTGACCTAACAAGTTTATATGACAGCGACTTTGAAGCGTAAAACCTCTGTAGCTTTAAAACGGCTCAATCGATTTTCATCAAACATGTCTAAGAACACTCGCCCGTAAAACACCTGTAGTACAAAGAAAAACTAAATTGAAATCGGTTCATTCGTTCGGGTGCTATGATCAGTGGCGTAGCATCGGGTGGCACCCTGGGTGGTCTACCTATTGAGCACCCCCAAAAAAACGACAAGCTATAAGTAATCACGAACTAAAATTGTAATTGAAGTATTTAAAAATCGTGTAGGAATCATTCATGGTGCTTTTTGCTAGATTTAACATAAAGAAACCGGAGTCAGATCACTGCAAACTTATAAAGCGTTAGCTTGTTTTATAAAAATCAGTGTCAAGTGAAAAAGCCACGACACAAAATGATTGAGTTTTGGAACAGTAAAGTACCAAAACGAGTTTAAAACAAGCCGTCGTAAAGTGAAAAAGTCGCGAGCGTAGCGAACGCGAATTTTTTTAGTTTTGAGACACAAAAATACCTACCCAAACAAGTGTAAAAAAAACCACTGCAAAGAGAAGAAGCCGCGAGCGTAGCGAGCTCAAAATTGATGATTTTTGGGACGCAATGATACCTAAAGAAATTAGAAAACAGTTACTGTCAAGTGAAAGACGCGAGCGCAGCGAGCGCGAAATTTTTGAGACTTGGAACACAAAAATACTCAAACAAGTTTGAAAAAAACTCAGTGTAAAGTGAAAAAGTTTGAGTTTTGGGACACAAAAGTCCTCCACCTCATAAACAGTTTAGAAATCGTCAGTGTAGAGCGTCAGTTGTTTTTGCTACTTCGGTGCTTTGACTTTTTGCTAGATTGAGGACTCAAAGAGCACAGAATAATCCAGAAATGATGAAAAAACCGCGAGCGGCTTTTTATTTTTATTGAAACGGTATTGGAATATTTTAAAATTCATGATCACATAAGAACCTAAGTATATATTAGGTACAGTGCGTTTATTAATCGTTTATTTATATATGGATTGTGTACTCATATAATTATTTTAAAAAACACCTGTAAAAATATAGCGAAATTTGCCGCCCCTCTAAATCTGCCGCCCTAGGCACTGGCCTACTTGGCCTATTGGTAAATCCGCCACTGCACTGTAAAGCACTGGTACTCAGAGTACCAGTGCTTTACAAGAAGCGACTGCCCTGCCTGACCTCCTCAACCCAGTTACCCGGGCAACCCAATACCCCTTGGTTAGACTGGTGTCACACTTACTGGCTTCTGACTACCCGTAACGACTGCCAAGGATGTTCAATGACAGCCGGGACCTACAGTTTAACGTGCCATCCGAAACACAGTCAGTGGTGTCTAAGATATACTTAGAAAGTACATTCAAACTTAGAAAAGTTGCATTGGTACTTGCCTGACCTGGAATCGAACCCGCGCCCTCATACTCGAGGTTGGTTCTTTGCCCACTAGGCCACCACGACATTCCAACGATTTCGAACATACACGAATATTTCATTATGTTTATTTATTTATTTAACTTTATGCAATCCTAAAATTACAAAGGCGGACTTAATGCCATAGGCATTCTCACTAGTCAACCTTAGGGTGATGCAGAGATAACATGGCAGGTGCATTAATTACTTAAAAAGATATGGTATAGGACAAATAAAGAATAACAAAATTGGAAACTAAATACATGTACTTATACATATTTAACATATAAATAATTTAACAAAATAAATAATATTATATATACATACACTTATATATATATACATATATATACTTGTCGGAGACGGTCATTAGTACGGACACTAAATGAGACGCAAGCGCGCCATCTGGTGGCGTTTCCGGTGAAACAACATTTTGGCGCGCTTGGCAGAGTCGTGGTGGTCAGCGTGGCGTCGACGGAGCTCAGTCTTCGTTGAGTCGTCGTGTTGCACACATCTCGAAACTGCCCTACGTCACGTCTAGTGTACCTAGTGTTATTGCCTAGTGTTGTAGTACCGTTGTAGATCCATATTGTAAAGTGTGTAAAGTGTCTTTTGAAATTAAAGTGTAAAGGTTCTTCTAACCTAACAGACAGACATGTGCTGCTGGGGAGTTTGTTCCGCCACTTCTTCTCCCCAGCCAAAACACATAGGAAGTGGCGAAGGGCGGGCGTTTTGGCGGCTGTCTTTTGTTCTGACTAATTTGAATAAACGTTTTTGAGTTTCGAGTTCTTTTGAGTTATCTCTTTGTACGATTACCCTAACTGATGTCGGACAATAGTGCTATCCTGATGTTTCGCCCCTATCCGACATACTTATACAGGGTTATAGGTAACACACTAACAACCTCTCGGGACCATATCACTAATATCATAAACTAAAACTTTTGTTCTACGACTTTTAATAATTCTCAGATTTTAGTTCATCAAAATTTTAACACAAAAATTAAAATATTTCAAGTGTGTACGCTCTAAAATTTACGAAGTCTATGGGAAGCAAAAGAAAGCGCTAGTTAGGTAAACAGTAGTACAAAAGACAGCTGAGGGGAGCGGGGCTCGGGCGGCGGCGGGGAGCGTTTGAACTTGACCTATTTACAAGCGGCCGTCAGTCGTTTTTATGCGCCCGCGTCGCGTCATACGTGTCCATGTAGCGAAATTCGGTTGTGGGAACGTAATTATCTTTACAGTATGGCGTATCGATATTCAAATGTTGAGTACACGGAAATGGTGCGAATGCTTGCTAGGTGTGATGACAATGTTTCGGAAGCCTGTCGCCAATACGCCATACGATTCCCAAACATCCCTACACCTCGTTGAGTAACAATGCTAGCCGCCACACAGCGGTTACGAGATTACGGGCAATTCCGGCATGCCATCAGGGATAGTGGTCGTCCACCGAGGCACACAGTACGTGAAGAAGACGATATTTTTATTTGACTTGTTACCAATTCAAAAGTATGACTAGGTACGAGAATAGTGCGCGGGAGGCGTGGGTAGGTAAAGATCTTGCATTCATTCTAAAAGTGCAAACCCTCTACACCAAACGAATTCATTGTAATGTGTGATAATCTCGACTCGTCCACACACTCTAAGGTCGACTAATCGCTCGACTGGTCTCGATCGGGTCATTAGTCGGTGAAGAAATGGTGGGGGCGTGCAAATTTTATCACTATAGCAAAATAGAGTTGAAATGTGTTACATAGAACAATGAAATCTTGTAGGTTTGTTTTTGGCAAATGTATTATGTTTTATTAAAAATTCATAGAACAAAAGTTGTAGTTTATCATGTTTGTAATACAGTCCTGAGAGGTTGTTAGTGTGTTACCTATAACCCTGTATACATATAATATACCAATGATTATCATAATGGAGATTCTTCTAGCATTTTTTTAAACAGTAACTTCCTTACGGCACTTTTAAATGACTGCTTGCTGGTGGACTTCCTGATTTCTAAGGGCAGCTCATTCCACAAAAGGATAGATTAAATATGAAAAGAAGAGTGGATAGCGTCAGAAGTATGGGAAGGACAGTGAAGAAGAAGGTTGTGAGAAGAGCGGAGATTTTTAGATTGACCAGAGCAGCGGTATTAAAAATGAGGAGTTAGATATGAAGGGGGAGTGGGAGAGTTTAGTAACGTGTAAAGGGTCGTCAAGGCACGCAGGGATCTTCTCTGGTGAATGGGCATCCATTTCAATTGCATCCTGTACTCAGAAACATGATCGTACTTCCGCAGGTTGAAGACAAATCTTATGCAATTGTTGATAAGTCGATCAAGTTTGTTGAGCAAGTCCGCATTGAGATCGTAGTAACACACGTCACCATAGTCAATTATAGGAAATATTAGGGACTGCACAAGCATTGCTTTGGTCTTCGGCGGCAAAAAGTTTCTTAACCGATTTAGATGACGTAAGGTTCCAGTTACACGCATATTCAAACTAGCTACCTGAGTTTGCCAACCAAGCGTAGTGTCCAAATTTAGACCGAGGTTCTTGACATTGAACTACCCACAACTATAGCCTGACACTTTGTAGGATTAACGGAAACTCATCATCATCAACTTTCATCAACAAATTACATTTTCTAACTTAATTCACACGGGATTGCGTGGACTGTATTTCTAATGACAACTGTATTGCTTATGATACAGTCGAGTGCACTGTGTTGAGATAATTTACTGCCGATACTGAATGCCGAAATATACCTCTCGAGTATGGGGGCGCGGGTTCGATTCCAGGTCAGGCAAGTACCAATGCAACTTTTCTAAGTTTGTATGTACTTTCTAAGTATATCTTAGACACCATTGAATGTGTTTCGGATGGCACGTTAAACTGTAGGTCCCGGCTGTCATTGAATATCCTTGGCAGTCGTTACGGGTAGTCAGAAGCCAGTAAGTCTGACACCAGTCTAACCAAGGGGTATTGGGTTGCCCTGGTAACTGGGTTGAGGGGGTCAGATAGGGCAGTCGCTCCTTGTTAAGCACTGGTACTCAGCTTCATCCGGTTAGACTGGAAGCCGACCCCAACATAGTTTGGGAAAAAGGCTCGGAGGAAGACTGAATGCCGAAATGTAAGCAAGACATTCATAACTAATCAATTCAACTAGTAGATAATTACTTTGTTAATAACATTAATCGTTTATCTACTATTAACTACTTCTTCACATATGTATACATAAGAGTTAAATTTTACTCGCTATACCTAACCGTCTCGCCTAGGCCTCTCCAAGTGCACGCCACTGAGATCGATTTTCGGCTTCTCGCATCCAGCTCCTGCCAGCCGTCTTGCGCAAGTCATCACTTCACCGTGCCTGAGGACGTCCTACACTACGTTTGCCGAGGCGTGGTCTCCACTCTAGAACTCGTTTACCCAACGGTTATCGGTTCTTCGGCTAATATGGCCAGCCCACTGCCACTTCAGCTTGCTGATTCGGTGGGCTATGTCGATGACCTTGGTTCGCTGACGGATTACATCATTTCTGATGCGATTTCAGAGAAATGCCGAGCATAGCCCTTTCCATTGCTCGCTGAGCGACTTTAAACTTGTGGACCAGCCGTACCGACAATGTCCACGTTTCGGCTCCGTTAGTCATGACAGGTAGGACACACTGATTGAAGACTTTTGTCTTTAGGCACTGTGGGATCGACGATGTTAGGACTCGACGTAGCTTCCCAAATGCAGCCCAACCCAACTGAATTCTCCTATTCACCTTGTCCTCAAAGTTGTTTCTACCTAACTGCAATGTCTGCCCGAGGTATACATATTTCCGAACAACTTCGAGAACGGCGCCGTGTATCGCAATCGGTTCTGGTAGACCATGTTCATTGAACATGACCTTGGTTTTGTCCAAGTTCATCCGTAGGCCGATGCGTAGAGAAGATTCAGGCAGGTCGTTCAGCATCTGTTGTAGGTCCTGCAGCGTTTCCGCCATGATGACGATATCGTCAGCAAATCGCAAGTGAGAGATGTGTTCGCCATTGATGTTGATGCCGCGTCCTTTCCAGTTCAGCGTCTTGAACATATCTTCCATTGCATTAGTGAACAGTTTCGGGGAGATAACATCCCCTTGTCTCACTCCTCGATGCAACGGTATGGGCCTAGATTGCTGATTCTGTACTTGGACGGACATTGTAGCGGCTCCGTAGAGACATCTCATCACTTGGATGTATCGCCAATCTACTTGACAACGCTGCAGGGACTCCAGAACAGACCATATTTCAACCGAGTCAAAGGCCTTCTCATAGTCCACAAAT
Source organism: Helicoverpa zea x Helicoverpa armigera (assembly GCA_033682625.1). Classification (NCBI taxonomy): domain Eukaryota; kingdom Metazoa; phylum Arthropoda; class Insecta; order Lepidoptera; family Noctuidae; genus Helicoverpa; species Helicoverpa zea x Helicoverpa armigera. The sequence goes on from JAWIIS010000164.1 coordinate 34,323, forward strand.
GCTAGACACAGGGGCTGATTATACTCTTCGGTCTTCTGTATAATCTGCCGCACTGTGTGGATGTGGTCTATGGTGCCGTATACGCTCCGAAACCCAGCCTGCTCCGGTGGTTGGAATTTGTCGAGTCTTCGCGCAAGTCGGTTCGTGATCACTCTTGAGAACAGCATATACGTGGCTTAGGAGGGAAATGGGTCGATAGTTCTTCAGCTGGGTTTTGTCACCCTTTTTGAAGAACAGGACGACAACACTCCTACTCCACGCCTCTGGAGTTCTCCCTTCAAACAGGACGGCAATAAAAAGCTTCTGGAGCTCCCCCAGTACAGGCTTACCTCCTGCTTTTAATAGCTCCGTTGTAATGCCATCCTCGCCAGGGGCTTTTCCATTTTTGAGCTGTCTCAGAGCGATCTCGATTTCGCCACTGCTGACTTCTGGCAGGTCTTCGGTGAAATGGCGTGTTAATGTGGCTCTAGAATCCTCATTTCCGGAATCAGGTCGAGATGCATGCGATGCGTATAACCGGCCATAGAAATTTTCCACTTCCGAAAGGACTGCCGGCACCGAAGAAACGACTTCTGCACTTGTTGTGGTCAGCTTCGTCAAGTGGCTTCTTCCAAGAGATTGTACGAACACCTTTGACCCCCGATTCAGCTCAATTGCTCTTTCAATGTTAAGAGTATTGGAGCACCGGAGGTCGCGTCGTACGTGCTTGTTGATCTCTTGGTTTAGAGCCCGCTAAGCTGACGAAGTGACAGGCGGGTTTTCACGTCGTTTCTTCATAAGCCCTAATGTCTCTTCCGAAAGCTTTGATTTCTTGCCCTTACGCTGCATGTTACAGAATCTCGAACCTTCCTCCCTGAGGATCCGAACCACATATTCGTGGTTCTGGTTAACGTCTGTTGTGGTTTCCACGGCGGCAAATCGGTTCTCCAAATTTGACTGGAACGTTTCAGATCCTGTCATGGTTTGGACCAGTGTTGGTCGGAGCCTGGCCTTTATCAGATGGAAACGTTCAGCCTTGAAGGTGATATTCAGAGAGCCTCGGACAAGTCGGTGATCGCTCCCGGTATTAAACCTATTGATCACGGAGACGTCTCTGAATATGTGCTTCTTGTTCGTCATGATGAAGTCAATCTCATTTTTAGTCATAGTGTCGGGGCTTTGCCACGTCCACTTCCTTTGGGGCTGCTGTTTGAAAAAGGAGTTCATCAAAAAGAGCCTCTCGCGTTCGAGGAAGTTGACGAGCTTTTGCCCCCTATGATTCCTGCTTCCAAATCCATGGGATCCTACTGCCGATTCGCCGCAAATCTGTACTTTAGCGTTAAAGTCCCCAATGACAGGTTGTAATGGGTCTTTGTAGTGAAGTGGAGGGCCCTTGATATATCGTCAAACATATCCTCCACTTCATCGTCTGAATGTGTCGAGGTCGGTGCGTACACTTGCACTACCTTGAGGCTATACCTGTCGGTGAGCTTTATGATAAGGTACGCTACCCTGTTCGACACACTAGACACCTCCACAACGTTATCAGCTAGGGACTTATTAACCAGACACCCAACGCCACCTTGGGATTGTTGGTCTCCCTCTCGGAAGTACATTAGGTGACCTGATTCGAGGGTTATGGTGTCCTCCCCCTCTCTTCGAACTTCACATAACCCTAATATGTGCCACCTAATCTTCCCAAGTTCCACCTCGAGTTGCGCCAGATGCGAGTCAAGCCGTAGCGTGCGGCCGTTGTACGTCGCAAGAGTCAGTTTGGTTTGGTGGCCTCCCGTAACCCGGAGATTCTTCGCACCCCCTGTCCCGCCGTGACCACGGTCGCCACCGTGGCCGGGAATAGCGGGACTGCCGAGAACTAGGGGCCATGGCTTTTTTGTTCTGCACATAGAGGTATTTAACCTACTGCTATCACGCTGGCCAGACGGGTTGATAGAGGGTTTTTTCCGAGTTTTCCTTCTCTCACACTGGTGTTTGGTGCATTTTTTGACTCCATTAGTCGACTTCTACGACACCCACTGGAAGAAGGGGTAGCGACATGTGTATTCTTAAGCCGTCGCTACACGGCTAATATTAGTTAGCAGGATAAAATTCCAGATCAAAAAGATACTGACTGTATGCTACTTCATAGTTTTAAAGATAATGTTTTGCCTAGGTAAGCGTACGCAATATTTACCTATGTAACTATCACTATCACGTAACAACCAACAATATTAATTAACTCACCGTTAACTTTGCCGGGAGAGGTCGTCTTATTAGAAGACCAGGTCTGCCTCCTTATGTCAGCATCTATTTGAAAAAGTTATAAATGTTAAATATTTTGTACGAAAGTCTTATATCTGAATCGTCTGATATGGAATTTTAAGGGCCCGTTGACTTGAAAACAACGGAATACGCATAACCATTAGAAACGTTCCATATATTTAATGTTTGTACTTCAGCGGCAAAAACACAGCAGACTAAACAAAACGCTGAGAACTGAAAATACAGGGATAAAAGTAGTGATTCTAATTAGCCCGCATTTAAGTTGTGTGTGGCAAAAATATTGCACATATTATTATGTAAACAAACATTAAATTTTACTAAGATGACAAAGTCGTGGTGACTTAGTGGAAGTCGTGGTGGTTTAGTGGGTAGAAAACCAATCTCTCAAGTATGAGCGTGTGACTTTGATTCCAGGTCTGGCAAGTACCTGCCAATGCAACTTTTCTAAGTTCGTATGTACTTTCTATACGTATATTTTGAATACCAATGACCGTTATTTGGAAGGGACGTTAAACTGTAGGTTCCGGCTGTCATTGAACATTCTTGGCAGTCGTTATGGGTAGTCAGTAGCCAATAAGTCTGACCACTTTTACCAAGGGGTGTTGGGTTGAGCGGGTAACTGGGTTGTGGAGGTCAGATAGGCAGTCGCTCCTTGTAAAACACTGATACTCAGTTGCAACGTGACTGGAAGTCGACCCTAACATTATTGGGACAAAGGCTCTTAAGATAATAACGACAATAATGATGAGATATAAGTAGAGTGGAGTAGCGAGACCGCGGGCCTATATATACCGAGTGCTCCAGGGAGAGTATACTGTCCCCCATCTCCGGCCGGCCGAAACCTATTAATAATTTACAATTTGAACGAATATTTAAACAATACTAAAATAACTAATACTTACATAAATCTATACTAATATTATAAAGCTGAAGAGTTTGTTTGTTTGTTTGAACGCGCTAATCTCAGGAACTACTGGTCCGATTTGAAAATTTCTTTCAGTGTTAGATAGCCCATTTATCGAGAAAGGCTATAGGCTACTTTTTATCCCGGTACAAGAAGTAGTTCCCACGGGATGCGGGTGAAACCGCTGGCAGAAGCTAGTATTTTAGTATAAAGCTGAAGAGTTTGTTTGTTTGTTTGAACGCGCTAATCTCAGGAACTACTGGTCCGATTAGAAAATTTCTTTCAGTGTTAGATAGCCCATTTATCGAGGAAGGCTATAGGCTACTTTTTATCCCGGTACGAGAAGTAGTTCCCACGGGATGCGGGTGAAACCGCTGGCAGAAGCTAGTATTTTATAAAATAAAGAGAAAAAAAAGATAAAAATAATATTTAAAGACTTAAAGTTATCAAATCAATATTGTCAATAAGGTCGAACACTCTGAACGTCTATTCGCATCAACAGCCGAATGTACGAAGATCGCGCAGTCGCCGCGTCGCGAGCCGCGTCGAGCGCGACGATGTTACACAAAAATAATCCTTATAGCATGATTCGGTATTCACGCGAAATGGCTTATTATGGTATTTCATGTATAACTTTGGTATTTCTTTACCTATTTATATGATTCTTTTGTTTATTGAATAGGTAATAATGTTAACATTTTTAAATTAAGGATGAGTGAGAGTGTTTGGTGGTGCATGGTTTCTATGTAGCTTTAACCATTAGGGCTACACATGCGACGGAAGCTTAAAAAATAGAGAAACTTCTCCCGTTTTCCCAACATTTTCCTTCACTGATCTGCTCCTATTGATCTTAACGTGATGAAAAGTATTCTATAACCTGCCCAGGAGTATGAAGAATAATTATACCAAGTTTCGTTAAAATCCGTCGAGTAGTTTTTGTTTCCATAACGAACATACAGACAGACAGAAATTTTACTGATTGCATTTTTGGCATCAGTATCGATCATTAATCACCCCCTGCCACCTCAGCATGGCGATTCTATCTCTATTCTTCCAAGAAACGACAAAGCTCTTTCTTTTCCACTCGACATGTCTTCTACCCGAGCATGGCGCGAGCTGTAGACTCGCGTTTCTATCAAGAGAAAGACTTTCCATAGCAACAGATAAGTAGCTAGTGATGGGTCGTTCTGCGATGAATTTACGTTTAGTTAGCCAAAAAAATGTGTCAATGCACTATTTTTCACGCATGAACCTATACATAAACTCACGTAACTCAAAGTAACAACAAAACGTATTCATCGAACTTATTTTTTATCTGTGGAACTAAAATGGTTCATGTTTGTTTGTTTACAAAAAACGATTATTGTTGTTGATTTTACGTATTTAAATATTGGTGATTACTGCGTGCGGCAAGGAAAAAGTAAGTAGATTTTGTGATTAAATAAATAAAGTACTGATTATTCCAATAGTTGTGTGTAATTAATCCAAATGAACATAATAATTATCCATACATACGATGAAAAGAACAAAGGAAAATAACATAATAATCTCAATAAATGGTGATTGGTGGCATTGTCTGATGAAAACTTTGCCATGCACAGTTCAATGCGTTCCTCACTGTTATTATCTTGCTTCCCTATATTATTGTCCGAAGTGTTTTTACTTTCGTCGTTACAAAACCTGTTTATTTACAGCTTACGAAGTCCCATCCAATAAACAGAGAAGATAGTATCCCGATCCATTGGGAAAAGAAGGCCACGATAAAGAAGAATAGGTCCGTATTCAAAAGCTGGTGAAAAAATATGGAAAAGAACGAGTTCTTGGCATACAATGCTGACACAAGAAACATTCTGTTAGTAAGTGTCTTTAAATAATATTCATTTACTAGTAATAGTTCGTCAGACTTGTTGGTTTCATTCTAGCAAAACTCTCATGCTTTGTTTTCAAAGTATAATTATGGCAATAATAATTATAGTACCTATTTGTTGCTTGTGTGATTATAAGCAACAACTCTTAAGATAAAAAATAAAATGAGACAATCATTTACACAGAGGTAAAGGTTTATTTACATAAAATTAAGGCTACAGATAAAGTCATTTATTCACAACAACAAACTCCCCAGCAACTCAATTCTGTCTGTATGGTTTGAAGAACTGTTGATATACAAAGATATTCATAATAGTTGCTCTTCTGTGTGTTGCAGCTTGTAGTAAGCTACCGCTAAGGTCATTAGTGTGTCTCTCTCTCTGCCTTTCTTCGTGAAGAGTTGTAGCATAGGCACCCTGCAAAAAGAAATAACTGTTTGGTAAAGAGTTTTTACAAGAATTATTTTACAGTATAATAAAAGAATAACATACTGATAGTGACACATTATCAGCATTCTTATTGATGTCATGAGTCAAGACCCTAACGCATGACTAGAATCCCCTGAAAATGAATGTTAATTTAATTTTGTGTTCTTGTTTCAGATTACAAAAAAAGGATGCTAAATGACAACTGGGTCGTCAGTTTACAAATTATAAATTATTGAAATGATATCATTTAATAAAGAATGTGAATATTAAAATCATAATGGTTGTTTATTTAAAATGTCATTTTTTTCTTAGCAGATAAAACTGTCCAATTCTAGAGTCATATAGCCTGCGCAGTTTGTTCTTAATGAGAGAACTATTGAAAATTGATTGTTTATGAACTCTGTCAGGATAATTAGCATTTATGTTCAGTATTTTGCACTCAGTATCTACAATTTGAAATAGAGGTTATATCTAATATTAGGTATTATCATCATCATCATCATCTCAGCCATAGGACGTCCACTGCTGAACATAGGCCTCCCCCTTTGATCTCCACAGATACCTGTTGGAATATACAAGCTGTTGATTTGCATCCGTGCCATAGTCAAGGAGGTTAAAATTAAATACGTAAATAATCGATTTGAATTACGGTAGGTGGGAAAAAGCTAATATGCGCTGCTTTTTTTGATGTTGTAATTTCATGGTATTTCAGAATTTAGCCCACGGTTAAACACAAATCATAACAGAATTCCCCCGCGGCCACAGTGTGTGCGTGATGGCAGCTATGTGTGCGTAGACAGAGAAAACTAATGTCTACGTGTGTGCGTGAGTGTCGATGTGTGAGTGTCTTATCTACGACATGACAGCGCGAGCGCGCGAGCGAGCGAGACCGAGTGATACGCGATAGCAATCATTTTACCTAAAGTTTCGAAAATCACCTTCATTATCAAATTCAAATTCAAATTCTTTATTTGCAGAATATGGGTAAGTATACAAGATGTTCTTAAAATAAATTATAAATCGCCATAATCAGGCTCACGCCATGCAAATTTGTTGCAACCGAACAGTTACATGCAAACATATCGAGAAAAAAATAAAAAAATAGTCCATACAATTACGAAAATGTCAATCTTACAATAATTAATAATATTACATTCGGTTATTAATCTTAATACTAATAGAAAAAAAAAATACAAAATAATACATAATGTCAAAGAGCAGAAATAGTCACTAAATTGTTTTAATTATTTATATATTATGATACAATGTTTCTTCCGTACTAGTTTTATATTCAGATTATACAGATAAATAAGTTTATATTCCGATTAACAGTTTTTTTTTTGTTATAATTTATCATCAAGAAATTCTTTTACTGAGTAATACGATTTGTCTATCAGTATTTTCTTTACTTGATTTTTAAAAATGTTATTATTAGATATTTTGAGTAAGGAGTTAGGTAAATGGTTGTACACTCTAGGGATCATGCAAAACACACTATTATTCAAAAGTCCAGTTCTGTTAGAAATAAAGCTTATTTTAAATTGATGCCTCTTGCTTTTTAGCTTAACAAAAAAGTTGCCGTTATTTCTGACAAACATAATCATATCCAAAATATATAAACAGGGAAGTGTTAGGACTTTAATTTTAGGAAATATTGGTCTACAGCTTTCTGTCTGCTGCATCCTAAACATCGCTCTAACGCATTTCTTTTGCGCTCTGAATACCAATTCTTTATCTGCAGAGTTGCCCCAGAACATAACACCATACATCAAAAGAGGGGTAACGTACCCATGATAGGCTGTTAGAAGTGTTGATGTACTAACGGTTTTTGAGAGCATGTAGATTGCATACGAATATTGATTTAGTTTTTTGCATAACATTTCCACATGTGGTTTCCAATTTAACTGAGAGTCAATGTTTACCCCCAAGAATCTTGTTACATTTACTTGTTCAATTTTTGTGTCTAGGTAACTTATATCCATTTCTTTTAATGCATCAACCCTATTTCTAAACGTCATCAATTTTGTTTTGCTTAAATTAATTTTTAAATTATTCGAAATTAGCCATTTAACAATATTATTTAAAGAATTATTTATCTCAATTTCCATTTGACCTTTATCTCTTCCAGTAAATATAATTGTACTATCGTCAGCAAATAAAACAGTATTATTAGGCGTTACGCCAGGTAAATCATTTATATATATAATAAATAACAATGGCCCCAATACACTACCTTGTGGTACCCCAAAATTATTATTTTTGTAGTTAGATTCGTAAGTAGTTAATTTTTTATTTGAATAGTTTAGTCTTGTAATTTGTGTTGATTGTTTTCGATTGCTAAGATAACTCTTTATCAGATCATAGACATTTCCCCTGATTCCATAAGCATATAACTTATTTAATAGTGTATTGTGATCAACGTAATCAAAAGCTTTTGTTAAATCCATATATAGGGCACACGAATAGTTTTTTTATCAAGCTCTACCATAATATTACGTAAAAATTTAAAAATTGCCATATTTATTCTCTTACCTTTTCTGAAACCTATTTGTTCATTTGCAAGTAAATTGTGTGCTTCAAAGTAATTATATATATTTTATTATTATTATTATTATTCTTTATTGCACACATAAATACAGACAGACACACTGAATGCAGAGAGATAATGTACAAAGGCGAGCTTAACCCAGTGTTGGGTTCTCTTCCAGCCAACCTTAGAGTGAAAGAGTGATTTGATGGGGTAGGGCAAATGTGCAACTTTATACTAATAAAAAAGAATCTATATGAATAATTCCTTATAATAAATTAAATATATACCTTTTATAATTACATGAAATATATACAATATAATATATGCAATATAATATATACAAATATATACACAAATATACAAAGGTCATGTTGATAAATAATGTTCCTTAACTCGTCTCTTAAACATATCCAATGATGAGCTCTCGCGTATAGAATGCGGAAGGGTATTCCACAGCCTAACAGCACGAACAGTGAATGATCCATCATAGCGACTTGAAGTGTGGGATGGGATACGAAGCAGAAGAGATGAGGAAGAGCGACAAGGTTTGCCTCTGGGAACGAGGAACTCAAAGCGTTCACGAAGGTAACTTGGAGCGAGAGGATTGTAAAGAACAGAGTAAAGAAAAGAAAGAACGTGAGCATCTCTACGCCGCCGAATAGGCAGCCACTTCAACTGGCTCCGAAATTCCGACACATGATCGTACTTTCGGAGGCCGAAAATGAAGCGGATGCATAAATTCTGCAGACGTTCGAGTTTATCAAGTAGCTCCTCAGTCGCATCAAGGAAACAGACATCAGCATAGTCTAACAAAGGAAGGAGGAGCGACTGAGCGAGAGTAATCTTTGTTGGAAAAGGCAGGAACTTCTGGAGACGCTTGAGTGATTGAAACGAGCAATATACCCTCCTGCTTACTTCTGCAATGTGTTTAGCCCAAGATAAGTTGCAGTCCATGAAAACACCCAAGTTTTTAACATGCGATGAGTAGGCTATTACTACATCGTCATACAGAAGTGAGGGGGGAGTTTGCAGCCTATTTATGAAATATCTGCCACCAATAATGAGAGCTTGAGATTTGTTTGGGTTAACTAGAAGTCCAAAATTTTTAGCCCATTGACTTATATTTTCAAGATCATTATTGATGGCGCCAATAACCCTAGAGAGCTCTTCGGGTTGACAATGCTGATAAAGCTGCAAGTCGTCTGCATAAAGATGATAATGCGAAACAAGTGACTTTGTGATGGCGTTAATAAAAACGGAGAAAAGTAGAGGAGAGAGAACACCACCCTGGGGTACACCCGCAGCCAGATCACACCACTCAGAGGAAACCTCATGAGTGCGGACCGACTGTGAGCGACCCCGAAGATAAGAACTGAACCACGCAACTACAGAAGAAGATATATTAAGTGACGATAGGATGGCTAAGAGGATGTCAAAATCAACTGAATTGAAAGCACTGCTGAAATCCAGTAACACCAACACTGTCAACCGCCTGTTCTCCATAGCTAGCCGAATGTCGTCAGTTATTTTAACTAGAGCCGACACTGTGCTATGGCCAGGGCGGAAGCCAGATTGGTACGGGCTCAGCAGGCTGTTAGAGGAGAGGTGACGAGACAATTGATTATTGACAACACTCTCAAGGACTTTTGATAGGATTGGGAGGATGGATATTGGCCGGAACTGAGAGACTGAGGAAGGATTAGACACTTTGGGTAAAGGCAGTACATGGGCTCTTTTCCATGCTGAGGGAAAGGAGTTGGTAAAGAGGGAGTAGTTGATGAGATGCAAAACTAAAGGAATCATTTCATCAAGGATAAGGAGAAGCATTTGGAGATGAATACCATCATCTCCTACCGCCTTTGAGGAAATGGATAGGATTGCACGTTTAATATCTCCCTCCGTAGCTGGATGGAATGAAAACGCAGTACAATTTGGCCGAGGAGCATTAGAGAGATAATGTAGAGTAGAAGATTTTACGTCATCATCCAGCGTTACTGGTGACATTGAAAAATGAGCATTAATTGTGTTAGGGTCCATATCGGTGGTGCTGTCATTGACAGTCTTGCCAATACCGAGGGACTTAAGAAATTGCCATACTTGCGCGTTGTTAAGGTTTTTAATAGAGTTATGAATGTGGCGTCTCTTAGCATCTCTGCACAGACGACTGCAGCGATTCCGTAGCATCTTGTATGAGGTCCAGTTCTCCTCACTGGGATCACTTCTGTATCGTCTTTTAGCCCTATCCCTTTTCGCCATCACCTGCTTAATGCTGTCTGATAACCAGGGCGCAGGCAGATGTCTAACTCGTACCTTCTTGAGTGGGGCATGCTTGTCATAAAGACATAAGACCAACCTGTTAAACTCAGAGACCATAGTATCTACATCATTGCAGTCATAAACAGGAGACCAGTCAATATTGCCCGCATCTTCCCTCAAACGATCCATATCAATGTTCTTGAAACTGCGAAGGAAGAGAAATTTGGCTTTACGTTTAGGGGGACGAATCTTATAAGATAGATAGAGAAGGTCATGATAAGAAAATGAGGCCGGGAGTTGCCCATGAGTGGCTACTTTGCTAGGGTCGGATACTAGTATAAGATCTAGAAGTGAAGGATTGCAATGAGGGGCACGGTGAGTAGCGTTAAGCTGAAGAATATGCATATTGATAGAAGAGACAAGAGAGCGGAGTTTACGGCTGCGCACATCATCTTTAATCAAACAGGTGTTGAAGTCTCCGAGGATAATAGTATGGTCATAAAGAGGGGTAAATTGTTCCAGTTTTGACTCAAAAGAGGAAAAGTAATCGATAGTGCAAGACGGATTATAATAGACCCCTAACAGTAATTTTGTTCTATTAAAAGTTGTTTCAATAAAGAGATGTTCGGCGGTTTTAGAGTATTCACTCGGAGACTTGTCAATGATTTTGTACGTGATATCTCCACGAAGATAAATGGCAACCCCTCCACCTCCCTTGCCAGTTCTATCATTACGCACTAGTTTGTAGCCGGGCAAGGAGTATTGGGTAGAAGGAAGTGTTGGTTTGAGAAATGATTCAGAGACAAGGATAGCATGGACAAGATTGGAGTCAAAAGAAGAAAGAAGGTCCGCATGATGGGCAGGAATGCTCTGGGCATTTATATGAACCGTATTAAAAAATTTACTGTATGGGGAAAAAATATTATAGAGTTGGTCACGTAAATGCACCGTATCATCACTGAACGCACTCGCAAAGCTCTCATCGGACGAACAAGAAGACGAACAAGAAACAAAACTGTCATCAAAATTATCAATCATGACGTATATAACAATATATAAATATACTTAAATATCTAATATAAGATATATATATAAATAAATTAAAGTATCAGTTACCTGTTAATCCAAATCCTCGATGCACTCACCAGTTAACTTATTTACAATGATTAAAAGACTCGTATCTACAAAAATTAATTACAGTTTCTAAACGAATCGCAACACAATGTCAAAACAAATGTCAAATTAAACGTCACACACAACATGAACAAACACAATAATATTTAACAATTACCGACAAACAAAAGAAAAGAAAACCAATCACAACTACTACTTTGCTTGCCTTCTTGCCCTTTTGCCCGTCGGAGTTTTGTTGATGCTCGACGCCGGCTTGTTAGTTGCAGCAGCAGGCATCGGGAACTGTGCAATTAGTTGCTGCAGTTCCGCAGGGGACTCTATCTTTCGCCGAGACTTGTCCGGCAGCAGAATGAGGATCTTACCCTCGGATGTCCAACACTCCTTTACTCCAAAATGCTTCCGAGCCGCAACAAATGCATCGTGCCTGGGCTTTGTCAAGAACTCTGAGAACACAAGTCCAGTGCCCTTCAGAGCTGTCTTGCTTCGCCACACCTCGCTGCGCAGACTGTGGCTCTGGAACCTTATAAGCAGAGGCCTTGTTCTACTGCCATCTACTCCTAACCGATGACACGACGCAATATCCCCTGCAGACACATTAGGCAGCTTCATTTCATCGGTCAAGACTGCAACTGCCCGGGAAACGTGATCTTCGTCCTTCTGCTCAGGAAGACCGTGAAGCAGAAGCACTCGCCTACGGGAAGACATTTCGTGCCTATCCAGGCCCACTGTCAGTAACTCCACCTGCATCTTAAGTGCACTCATTGTTTTCCAAATGAGGCACTTAAACTCAGTGAAGTCTCGGGACAGGCTGGCAATGGTCTTGTGCGTTGCCTCATTGCTGGTGACATTCTTCAACTCTTCCTCATATGTGTTCATCCTCGAGGTGAAGGTGGCAGACAGTTCCTCCATGCAGTTTGACAGCTTCGCGTACAGATCCATTCTTGTGTGATTATGACTTGAATTTTGAGAGTGAAAGTTTTGGTTGTTAAAAAAGTGAGTGCATCTAGTTAATCTGCAGTGTTTTAGTGCATTTACACAGTGATATATACAATGTAAATAATTTTAAAATAAAAAAATACTCAGGAGCTCTTTTAAAAGTTGTGTTCCTTCTCACTACCCTCAAAAAAAAAAAAAAAAAAAAAAAAAAAAAAAAAAAAAAAAAAAAAAAAAAAAAAAAAATTTTCATGGATTACTTTTTCAAAAACCTTGGACAAAATTGGTACTAGCGCAATAGGCCTATAGCAACTCATTTCGTTTCTGTCCCCTTTTTTAAATATAGGTTTTATGACAGTAAACTTTAATTTTTCAGGGAAAACACCATGGGATATACAAAGATTGATTATATGACTTAGTATAGGTGCTAGTTTAGTTGATACATATTTTAAAACATTAGTCGAAATGTCATCATAGCCTGTACTGTTTGTTGATTTTAGTTTTTTGATTATATTTAGAATGTCATTTGGGGTAGTGGGTTTCATAAATATTGAATTCGATTTACTTGAAATATTAATTGGTGCGTTATGGGGGACTAATTTAGTAATTTGATTAACCCTTAAATTGGCAGCGTACTCCACCAAAGACATTAACTTTTTTAAATTTAGTGAGGCACTAATTAAAAAAAAAATACAATTTATTATTATTTTTGGCTTGCAATTATTGTATATTTTGTTAGAAAAAATATTTGAATGTGGTTCCATTGAAAAATACCTGTCAAATTCAAAATGTTTTTGGAGCTGTCTGGCGTATCTGCGTCACGGGTAAGTTTTTTGTGTTTTTCTACATTTTTTTGGATGGGACTTGTGGTTATTTGTTTTTAAATTGCATAGGAACATTATAAATGATATCAATCATTCGTAATTTTGCGTGTAAATAATGTAATCGCAATTTTATAAGTTCATAACTTTGTATGTACTCCCTGAATACCGTTGCCAAGTACGTAGTGAAGTCCACTACATAAACTTTGGTATACACGAAGTACATTGCCTATTACTTAGAAATGCAAACTACCCTTGTTTTATTGGTTTTTATGTAAAATGACTTCAGTTGTGTCGTGAATTGTATGTCATACAGCATGTTCTTTTTCATTTTCAGCAATGCTTGAACCTGACACGACCTGATTTAGCAAATATGCTTATATCTTTGTACCGAGCTTTGTACAAGAGCCGACGTCTTGAAAGGGGTCCGTTACATGGTGGTATTTGGGTAGGTGAAGGAGAAAATAATTCAGAAACCTACAGCTGAACGGCCGGTGGACAATATCAAAAAATGCTGTCGGACATTTTCCAGAAATAGCAGATAAGCGATCACGATGTAGGTTTTGCAAAGTTAGAAGAACTAAAGTTTTTTGCGTGAAATGCAATGTGCTCCTGTGTTTTATGGTACGAGAAAGTAACAAAAGAAATTGCTTTCGCTAATCTCACACGCAATAAATGCATATTATGTAGTTTGATAAGAATTATGATTAATAAAGTGAAGATTTTACTAAAATGTGTTTTATTAATATTTTGGCAACGTACTCCACGTAGTACGAACAGAAGAACCCCTATAGTTGGCAACGTACTCCCCGGAGTACATAGATTTTCGCGAAAACTGTAATAGGTAGATTTTTTTTTCGATTTTTTTCTGTCATCTGTCATCGTAATAAACTAGGAAATAACAAAAAATAATTAAATTTTTGTAATAAATTGATTTGCCAATTTAAGGGTTAACAAAATATTCATTAAATTCGTTGGCTATTTTGAGGGGGTCTTTAATTATAATTTCATTTATATTTATTTGCTTGTTTAGGTACATTCGTTTTATTTCTGTTAATAACAGTCCACGTGGCTTTACTTTTATTATTTGAATTATTTATATAGTCATCATTCTTAGCTTTTTGCGTGAACTTTATAATACGATTTAACCTCGCAGATAGTTCTTTAAAGGTTTTTTTGTTATGTTCTGTTCGGTTTTTCCGATACTGCCATAATAACTGACGTTTACGCTTGCAACATAATCTGATACCCTTTGTTATCCATTTTGAGTTTGCTTTCGCATTAATTTTGATACACTTTTTAGGGAAACATAAGTTATAAAATAGACAAAAATCATCATAAAAATCATCAAACGCCATATTTGGGTCGTCACTTGTGAACACACTATTAAAACTTAAAGCGTTTAGGCAATTGTTGAATTTTTCCATGTTTTGTTTGCTGTAGTCGCGTCTTTGAATGTACCAATATTTAAGAGAATAGCTTAGATTTACTGGACATGTAAGTACTTGCGCGGTATGATCTGATAATGCAAGCTCTCGGACTCCTGCTTCGCAGCCGCGTATGTTAAACATGAAGTTGTCAATACATGTTCCACTTGCCATCCTAGTTGGTTCGTTTATCCCTATTTTAAGATTAAATGAAGACATTATTTGCATTAGTTCAGTAGATTCTTTACTCTTTTTTAGTGTGTTAATGTTGAAATCACCACATAGTATAACCTTATTTTTACCAAAACAAAACCGATTCAAAAGAGAGTCAAGTGTTCTAAAGAATTTATTAAAATCTTCAGCACTGACCTTTGGTGGTCTATAAATGCAGAATATATATAATTTATGGTCTGACAAATGTATTCCTGAACATTCAATAATACCTTCTGTTGAATATTTTTTTATGTCATTGATAGGAGTAAATTTATGTGAGTTTTGAACAAGAATACAACATCCACCTCGACGATTCTTACAATTAAACACTGAACCCACAGAATAGTTTGGAATATTTAATGAAAATAAGTCACAGCTAGACATGTTATGCTCAGTTAAGCATATAATATCCTGTACACTTTCCAAGGATTTCAATGAAGCAACTAATAAATCTGATTTGTTTATCAACCCGTTTATATTTTGGTGTAGTATTCTAATTTTGTTGTACACGAAAAAAATCATTTGATTGATTTGACTGTGCTGTATCAGTTAACATGTCAGTTTGGGTACTAATATTACGAAGATCTTTTAATATAATATCAGTCTGGGTGCCCCTATCAATTAATGCATGTGTATATTCCGAATCATTATTATTAAAACCCTTACAATACAAGTCATACTTTAGTTTGTAATCTACACGTAGAATTTCTTTTAAGAGTGACTGAGCTGTATGGAGAGGAAAAAAAATGCGTTTAGGTGTCACTACAGAGTACTTCATATCTACAAAATTAGCATTTTTAAACTTAGTACACGCGAATTTAATTTCATAATTTAATTTTTTCTCATTTAGACATTTGTTACGTGGTATTTCTGAAATTATTATATTTCAAGCGTTAAATTATTATGTTCAGCGAAAACAAAAGTTCATTAGGGTTTTTATCATGAATTCCTGCTAGAATAATTATAAAATCATTACTATTCAGTTTCTTAATTTCGTCCTTTGCTGCTCCTAGTACCTCCTTCAGGGGAGCTCCATATTTAGAGTAACACGATATTATAAATTCTTCTCCTGTCAAGTTTTGTAGAGTTTCTCTTATTTTGTAGCCTTGATTGTCTGCCAGAATAATAATTTTCCTTCTCTCAGGTAGACTAGTCTTCTCAACAGAACCTGGTATTTGCGCTATCTTTGTACCTGTATTTTGATTCTCGCAATGTTTTTCTGGGGTATGTTGATCACTACGTTCTCTAGTCCTAATGGGTACTTCCAGATTTTGACAAATAATAGGCGAGTCTAAAGGTGTATTTTGTGTTGCCGGTCCTTGTGGGTCAGGACTTACACAATTATTAAAATTCTGGATCGATATATCTGCTGTCGGGTACACTTTTGGGCTTTGAAGGGTCT
The DNA here is from genome assembly GCA_033682625.1 of Helicoverpa zea x Helicoverpa armigera. Classification (NCBI taxonomy): domain Eukaryota; kingdom Metazoa; phylum Arthropoda; class Insecta; order Lepidoptera; family Noctuidae; genus Helicoverpa; species Helicoverpa zea x Helicoverpa armigera. The sequence goes on from JAWIIS010000164.1 coordinate 50,496, forward strand.
TTTTCTGGATTTTTATTCTATTACTTTTAGGTGTTACACTTTTCCTATCAAATGTACTGTTAATCTTTTTATATTGGTCTATAATTTTTAAAGAGTTTTGAAGATCTGCTTTTAAACGAAAATTCTCTGAATTTAGGTTTTCAATCTCCTGGTTAGCGCTTAGTAGATCATTTGTTAATGCCTTAATTCTTTCGTTCAAATCGTGCAATGTTTGGCTATTATTATGATAGCTGTCCGGTAAACTCATCATAGTTGCATCAAATATACTTGCTTCTTCATGGATATTACTTAAGTCGTGTAACGAACTGGTTTTGCATAGTTTACGAAAAGTAATATTTTCGGAATCCATATTAATTATAGTCAAATATTATTTCCTGAGCGAAAAGAAACGTCTCTTAAAAGACCAGTGTTCGAACAACAAAAAGTTTTTATTGACAGTTTCCGAACGAATATTTTAGCGTCAAAATGTTAATGTTGTCTTGTGATTGGTGATTGCTTGATTGATGAATCAGCTGGTTAATGTTTACATTAGAAATTTTGCACTATTTGAGTTTATAACTGACTTTATTATGGTTTTTTCACTTTTTAACACTTTTGATTATTAAAATGTCACTGCAAATACTATTTACGTTATAATATCTTTATTTATTATGTAATATTTACCGTGATTATCCTTAGTTTTCAGTATACACAAAGTTCCTTTGTAGTCCACAAAACACTGTTATTAAGTACTTAAAGACGTAATTGTGCACTGTCATAACATCACCAACGTTTTTGCACTACTGGTCAAGTGTATTAACTTTAATATTTCGCGTCGAAACATAAAAAATAAATTTAATTTAAAATAAAACACTGCAGAGTACTGTTGACACATTGGCTGGTGTTGCCACTTATCCAATTTAATTAATTATTGTCATTAACTTCGTTTTACTTTACTTAGGTACTAATTTTTGAGCATAAATTTAACACAGATATCTTATTAACTACAGTAATAAGCAATACTAGTGCGCGAAAGAAAGTTCACTAACATGTTAACAGCTGATTGATAAAATGTTCGTTTTGCTTTATCTTTCAGCATAAAGTTTTCGCAGTGATTTAGTTTTTATTTTTGAATTAAATTGGTTAATAATTAGAAATTTTGCTTCCTTCTTAACGGTCTTAGGACCTTGGAACACGGAAATCTTATTAATGACGTAATACTAGTGCGCTAAAGGAAAGTTCACTGACCTGTTAACAGCTGATTGATAACATTTTCGGTTTGCTTTAACATTCAGCGTAAAGATTTCGTAGTAATTTTGTTTTTACTTTTCGATTAAATTGGTGAAAGATGTGTTAGTTAAGTGTAGGCACGAGGTGATTCTTTCGGCTCGTAGGTATTATTGGCGTGGTTAAGAAATCAACTTATTTACACTAATAAAATTGATTAAGCTGACTACGTATTTACAAAATGTACAAATAAATAAATTACCTAGTTTAGTTACCCGGAGGTACTGTTCAAAGCTGTCACCTTCACACTCTTGGCACAATCGAGCACGACGAAGTAGCTGGTTGTCCTTCAGCTACCATAACACTATCACATTCGTTTTTAATGTCGAAAGCACTAAGTTAACGGTCCTAGCACATAAGTCTGTCACATGACCAGCATGACCCTCCGTGATGAGGGTTCCCGGTCGGTAAACATTTCCCGGAACATAGGTATGTACGGCTGTCATTGCACATCCTTGGCAGTCGTAACGGGTAGTCAGAAGCCAGTAAGTCTGACACCAGTCTAACCAAGGGGTATCGGGTTGCCCGGGTAACTGGGTTGAGGAGGTCAGATAGGCAGTCGCTTCTTGTAAAGCACTGGTACTCAGCTGAATCCGGTTAGACTGGAAGCCGACCCCAACATGATTGGGAAAAGGCTCGGAGGATGGATGGCTGTTAGTACACTGTTGTCACTGATGGCATACAGGCGGACCATCGCCACCAACTCGTGTTCGTGTAGTTTTCCGTCATCTCGCACTTTGTACCTACACGTCGCGGAATTCAAAGCGCACGTACGCAGCAGCGGCGGCGACATCAAACACACTGCTTGCCGTCGGCGCTTGTTTGTTCCGGCTTCAAGGGCACGCGGGGAGCGGCGAGGCGAGTGTGTGGGAGTACTCGCACTGTGATTGGGTGAATTTGGGTAGGCTGGATGATCTACGATTTTTATTGAACGATCGTTGCGTATGCTTTGTGCATGTATCGTTTGCGTTTGTGTGAGTGCGCAGCGCGGTAGTAATACACGCGCCGAATTAAAGTACGGCTGGGTTACACTGACGGATATACGTAAATAAGAAAAAAACATGAAAAAATTACCTACCCATTTTTTCGTTGATTTGGGTCGAGAATCATTAGCATATTTACGTCCTTGACTATGGCACGGATGCAAATCAACAGCTTGTATTAGGTATACTAACCTTGTATTCACTGCAAAAACAAATTGCTTAAAAAATTTGCTAACAGTGGTTAGTAATGTTGTTAATGACCTAAGCAGGACAAGAACAAAGAACCTGCAACAATTAAGCTTTGTTAAATATTTTTCTTCTGTTTAATTATTTTCTTGCAATGAAGGGCAATACCTACATAATAGACAAAATAATCTTAGAAACAAAAATAAATGAATAGATATTTCTATATTTAACTTATCTATAAGGACGAAAATTTGTCATATTTTTGGTTGGAAAGCACAACGAAATAAAATAGACTGTAGGTACTTACATTGATATGAACAGGCAGACCCTAAGATATCCTAGGAGACAGAATCCGCACAAATACTGCACCATCTCTGCACATTTACGTTTTCAATGTCGAGAGGCTTAACACTCGTATAGCTCGTTCTTTGAGCTTTACACTGATTCTTCTCAGCATAAAAACTGACCACATGACGACGGTAGGACCCCGACATACTTTGTAAATGCTTTTTGAGATCTTAAAATTATAATAATATTCTTGTCTACTCTTGTCTAGGTCCGATGAGATGTAGAGTATTTGACATTTCATATAGAAAGTTATATCTACTCCCAAATGTCAAAAGTAGAGAAAATATAGTCGTCATGCTCGACGCGATAGACACATGTCGACGAAGAAAAGAAACATTTCTTTTCTCGATGTCAAACATCGCCATGCTCGGGTCGATAGAAATCTTTCTTCAATCTGTCATTTTGTCGATTCTCCGGTAGACAAAAGCTGTTTCTATGGCGGTCATGCTGGGCCCGCTGATAGATATTTTGGAAATAAATTTAATGTACAGAATTTACCTCTCTACAGATTTATTATAAGTATACCTAGATAGATATAGATAACTGAGCCGATTGTTTATTGTACTGTTTACATCCAGGTTTTAGTTGAAGTTATCCAGGCTTTTCGAGGTAATTCCCGTAGTAGGAGGCAAGGACTTGTGCTCCTTTAAGATGGTTTGTACAATGAACAGCTTTCTGACAGAAAGTACATCGCTGATACAATCAAATCAAAAAAAATCTTAATTTTTTTAAGTATTAGCTTTAAGAGGGCTCGTTGTGCTCCTACAAAATTTATCTAGTCATGATATGGCATTGCGGCACGAGCGCTGCTCTGCCGGTGCTCCTGGTCACGGCACGAGCGCTGCTCTGCCGGTGCTCCTGGTCGCGGCACAATGTTGCTGTGCCGGTGCTCTTGAACGACGATCCTATCGTTTTAGGTTATATGTATTAAGGGCTATGAAATCCCATTTACAAGACCGGTGGTACAAACATTCTTTCCCGAAAATATAAATTTTTCAAATTCAGAAATTCGCAACTTACAGGACGAGACTTCAAAATTGCAGTCGTCGGGTGCCGTGGTTAAATGTACCGCCGTCCCACACCAATTTTTGTCAAAAATATTCCTTACTAACAAAAGTGACGGTTCATTCCGCTTCATCCTTAACCTTAAAAATGTAAATAATTTTATTGACGCACCACATTTCAAAATGGAGGATATTCGAAAGGTTACAAAACTCATTTCAAGAAATTGTATTCAAATAATATGTAAAGAATTTCCGGAAATTAGTAAAAAGTATTTAAGATTCGTATTCAAAGGAGAAATTGTCGAATTTCAATGTCTATCTTTAGCACCTTATATTTTTACGAAAATTATGAAACCGGCTTGCTATGCTTAGAAATAGAGGCATTAGTTACTTATTTAGACGATATTATTTATATCGGGAAAAATTATGAGGACTGCCTGAAGTGTGTCACCGATACAAAAATATTATTGGAACGTCTTAGCTTCGTCATAAGTTTTGGCAAAAGCAAATTATAACCAAAACAGTCACAGACTTTCCTTGGTTTTGAACTACACTCACAGAGTTACTGTTTAAAATTACCGCATAAAAAACGAGTGAAAGTCCAGGAGTGCGTTGAAAATATTTCTAAACAAGAACGCATTCCTATCAGAGACTTCGAAAAGAAATTTTATTGCGCATTGATATTAATACAACAGCGATATCCTACATTAATAGATACGGCGAAGATAGGATGGTTTCCAATTTTCTAAAATCTATTTAAATAGCTTCTAAATAATTTCAAGATCACCTCTCCTGTAATTTTTCGTCTTAAATCTCTTTATTTTTTAAACGCTCGATCACGTGACTATGACGTCATACTATACTATGTGTTCCTCTACACTTTAACGAACATCTAACGAGAAGAAACTACGAAGAAAGAACTTATTGATTTTGAAATTTTAATGATGTATTCTTATACTATAGATGCAAAAACAATAATTTTAAACATTTAGCACAAAAAAAAATACCTCAAATGTTTTAAGTTGTGTACGCGGTAAAATAAAACTGTGCAAAGGAACGTAAAGTTTGTTTGTTACTGAGGTTATATTTGTGTCATCTTAGTTATTAGCAAAGAATTAAGCGACCATAAGACTATCAGCTCTCATAAATCCTTTCTCCATAATTCTTTTCTAACTTTCTATCGTTTAAATACAAATAAAAACTGAATTAAACAACACATCAATTCTCCGGTTTTACCTGTCATAGACTGTCACTGTCAAATACTTGTCATTGTCAAATGTAAAGTGAGTAAAGTGACGACATCGGACTCTATTCGCCGTTTTCAAGGGCGTGACGTAAAAGACGATAAATGTAAATTTCATATATTATTTAAAAACTAGCTTTTGCCCGCGACTTCGTTCGCGTGGAATAGTGGCACCCGGCAGATTTTTGGTTTGAACAATAGATGGCGCTGTATGTCCGGAATAAATTGTATTTTTTATTTTAATTTTTTGTAATAAAAACTATCCTATGTCCTTCTCCTGGCTCTAAACTACCTCTCTGCCAGTTTTCAGCTAAATCGGGTCAGCCGTTTTTGAGTTATAAGTGGAGTAACTAACACGATAATATATATAATACATATATATAATACATATATATATAGAATTATGTGGTCAGTTATAAATAATATAGCTTATCGTCTTTCGAATTTTGTGAACTTTCGGTGCATATACCTATTTTTAATTGACTGAATACTAGGAAACAACCCGAAATTTGGCAATAGTGTGAAACAAGACAGTTACACGTATTTGCATCGTATATACAGTCTAGAGACAACGTTGAAGCAGACGAAGAGTTGAGACGACGAAACAACATTGAAACCGAATCTTCTTTAGCGTTTCAAAAAGTTGTTGATAAATTTGGTTATCCGGAAATTGATTTATTTACGAGTAGAATAAATACCAAGTGCGACAAATATATCTCGTCGAAATGAGATCCAGATGCGTTCAATATTGACGCGTTTACAGTACATTGGGGTTTACAGTACATCCATTTTTCTTTTACTCATTTCCGCCTTTTTCACTAATCTTACGATGTCTAAGAAAAATAGTAAATGCGCTACGGGAATAATGTTTGTGGGTGAATTTCAACAGGTCCAATAAAATCTTCATTTCCGTGGATTTTTTAAACTTCAACTTTAGAACAAGAAAAAATTGTGTTTACTAAAGTTTTTGATAAGATATGTATTCTTACTTAATATCTAGTAGATAGCTTAAAAAACTAACGAGATATACAAGACTAAAATTTTCATGCCACGGCGGTGACACTTGCATGCACGGCAATGAAACATGCGTCCATGGCAATGAAAACTGTTCCTGCAGCCATCGTTTTGACATATCTTTCTCTTTCTTTTCTTAAATACTCCTCTAGTAAAACAACCTAAGTGAACCTGAACCTGAAGTGGTGTGTGTGTAAGTTTATCATTTTGTGAGGTGAACGTGGAAATATCTTTTTGTTGACTATATAGTACAAATTGTTTTTTTTTCTTAATCATGCCGTGGCGATGAAAACATAAGTCACGGTAATGAAACATGCGGCCACGGCAATGAAACGAAATTGTTTTACAAGGCATGGCAATGAAAATTTTTTCATTGCTGTGTATTTTTTTTCATTTCCGTAGCAAATTTTGACCACGGAAACCACGGCAATGAGAGCACGGCAATGAATATCAAGGCAAAAACTAAAAATCTGTTAATAATTCACAGTAATTAACACGTCACAAATAAACATAAGATAGATGGCATTGTACCGAATGATCAATTAAGAGGACAAACTTATTCAAACAGAAGTAAGACCTATCTACGGCGATGAAAGAAAAAATGTCCAGTGATAAAAAAATTGCATACTTGCATTTATGGCGCGAAAACGCAGGCACGTGCACACGTCATTCCACGTCGAACACTTGACGTCCACTAATATGCAACATTTAGCGCACAGCGGGAGGGACGCAAACCGTTAGAAAAAGCAATATTCTCAAATATGTTTAGGACATGGCGATGAATGGTAGTTCTGGGACAAACTATTTTTTATTTACCATTTGTTGTATTGTTTAAATATTTGAACAAATGTAGTCCGTAACAATACTTTAACTATTCACGAATCAAATAAAAGTAGGTTTAAATATAAATAACTAATACATTTTTATCAATAAGGTCTAGTACACATCAAGGTGACGTGTGGACAAACACGGCAATGAAAGATTTTGAGGTTTAATTATTTTTTTTGGAGAACCAATTAATCCTATTAACAAAATATTTAGTGCTACACATAGATTACTATTTCACCTACTTAGAAAAAAATATTAGAATATTATAACAATGATTTTTAGTACCGATTTCATCGATGCCACGCAATTTTTGGTCCCGGGAAATTCACCCTTGTACCATACTGGCCTAGTCAGCCATGGTACCCACTCTTTTTGCAGTTGTCACAAAGCGATCTTGTTTACTTTGAACCTGATCCTTACTTACTTTTGTCTCCTTCCAGAACCAGACACCCACTCTGGACACGACTTACCCTGGTGGCATCACTATTATCAGGGAAGCATATGCCAAACAAGGACTAACGCCCGAGACTATAGAAATTATGATTGCATCTTTGGCAAAAAATTCTTTGAAGCAGTAAAACTGCGCTTACAAAAAGTGGTGTTTTTGACGTGATAACGTCTTTAAAATCGTTTTAGTCGGGTGACATGTTCAGAAACTTGTGTCACACCAAAACCTCACGAGCGCGATCGCAGGTATAACGAGAGAGAGACGGACCGGTCTCCCGTCTCATCTCGAGCGCTGCCAGTCATTCCGTGAAACTTGTCACGCGGAATCCTCACGAGCGGAGGCTGGCATAGCGTTCGAGTGAGTGGACCGATCTTCCGTCTCTCTCACTCTAGCGGCATACAAACGAATGGAGATTTTCTCGTGCGGTTAAGTTTTCATTGAATGTTTAACAGTGAAACAAAATGTGAAGTGCAAGTGAAGTGTTACAACAATTGCAACAAAAAAAGGTGAATAAAATAGCCTACTTACTAACAATTAACATTCTTGAATAAACTTGTAAAAGTAATGAAAGATGGAAAAAAGACACGTGTAAACAAACGAAATTTAGAGGTCATGTTTTGATAAAAATGAATTGTGGTAGTGTTAAATAAAAACATAGTTGGAAATTTGAAAAAAAAAATATCTTCATTAATTCCTTACTTCCCAAAAACTTATATCACCAATAAGACGTTATCACGTAAACATCTCGATCGTAAACCTACTTTACAAACAACCAATTGTTTTGTTCCACTAATACTACAGTTCCTTACAAGAGAGCACGAAGAGAAGTAGGGGCAAGCTACTCCACACTTAATTCCATACGCTCAGCGTTGGCTCTAATATTAGGCAGGCAGTTAAGTGATGACAACCGAGTCTCCCGGTTTTTTAAGGCTGTGTTCAAAAAGAACCCTACTTTTCCTAAATACCAAGTAACTAGGAACCCAAATCTGGTCCTTGAGTATGTCTAACCTAACAAAGACCTACCGCTAGAAAAGCTCACGAAGAAAGTAACAGCTCTTCTCGCGTTGTCGACGGCACAACGTGTACAGACGCTATCTCTAATCCGACTACATAATGTCAGAGTCAATGACTCAAACATTGAAATAATTATAAATGACATAATCAAAACTTCAGCACCCGGAAGGAGCATGCCACGATTAATCATACCCTTTTTCCCACATAAAGCAGAAATTTGCCGAGGAAAAACGATATGCGCATATCCAGAAAGAACTAAAAAGAACTTTTTTTTTTTTTTTTTGGGTGTGGGTAGTTTTGACAAGAGGTCACAAAATTATTGCTCTGTTTTAAATATTTATAAATAATTTAATCAATTGACATAATTAAGTTTAAATGATTTACTTTATAGTCTAAAATATCACCCACCGGTATTGTGTATTTTCCAATAAAAATCACACACTAAAACAATAATTTTAAATTGCACAATCATCATGGAAGCACTGAAGGGATCACTTTCTGAAATGATGACACTATTCCAAGACAGAATGTCAAACTTTGAGGCACAGTTGCAGAGGAACCCAGGTACTTCAGGCGGAACAGACTCGCTTGCTGCTGACTACAATGCATTCAAGAAGTTTGTTCTCGATGCATTGAGCTGTTTACAACAGCAGATGAAGGCGTTGGCACAGGAGCTGGACAATGTGGAGATGCGTGGTCGTCGAAAGATGGTCCTCTTGCATGGTGTTGCTGAGCAGGCCAAGGAGGACACAGCCCAGGTCGTAGCGGAGGTTGTGCGTTCTCATCTGGAGCTGGCAGACTTCACCGTCAGTGACGTGCGCAGATGCCACAGGATGGGTAGACCGACCGGTGCAAGTAAACCCAGGCCCATTCTTTGCAAACTACGAGATGTGAGTGTAAGAGATAGCATTTGGTTTGCTAAGATGAAGCTTAAGGGCACCGGCATAACGGTTTCGGAGTTCCTTACAAGATCTCGTCATCAACTATTTATGTCGGCGCGTGAGAAGTTTGGTGTCAACAACTGCTGGACCAAGCAAGGACACATCTATGTTGTTGGTTCGGACGGCTCCAGGCATCGAGTTGGGACACTAGATGACATCGTTCGGCTCGAGCAGGTCAAGGAGAAGTCGTGTTCCATTGCGACGATTCCTTCATCTCCACCGTCGCTGTCAACGCCAGTACCGAAGAAAGGTAGACGCCTTGTCGCCAAGAAAAAGTGATTTATCTTCTAGGTAACGGCATTCAAGTAGCTCTAGATTAACTAAGTTGTATGTACCCTCAAATTAATGTCCTAAATAAAAAATAAATGAAAGAAGTTAGATGAAAAATTATTTCATCTAACTTCTTTCATTTATTTTCTAAACTCACTATCTATTTTTGTACTTATGTCAAACTGCTGTCCTGTCATTTTATGTTATGTTCTGTCATTGTTCGTTCGTTCGGAAACGGTTGACTTCATATCATTCTTTTACATTTGCTTACTTTTAATTTCATAATGAATTATTTTTCTCTTTTTTTCTCTCTGGCTACTTGGATATTATTTTATTATTCTAATATTATTTTAGTGCTCTTTTATTTTGTTTTTTCTTTTTGTGTGTTTTTGAATTTTATTGGTTTTAACAAGTTGCAATGTTGTAAACACACAACCGGCGGGTGGACTAATGTTACATTTTATTTTTTATTTTTTTTTGTTTGTTTGTATTTATATATTGCATTATATTGTAGTTTTATATTTACATATATATTTAGTATCGTCAATGCTAGACTCTAACGATGACAGCGACGCCGAAACTTTTTTATCTGCTCGTAGCAGTGATAGTTTCAACAGTATTCTCACACTTGCTGATACTCTTGAAGCTCAGTTTTCTGATGTTCCGAAGAATTTTAATGTAGTCCATATAAATGCCCAAAGTATTCCGGCACATTACTCTGACATGCTAGCTAACTTAGACTGTAAGAATGTTCATGCTATCCTTGTTTCAGAATCATGGTTAAAACCGTGTCTTCCTTCTACTTCCTATTCTTTACCAGGTTTTCAGCTAATAAGAAATGATCGCACGGTTGGCGGTGGGGGTGGTGTTGCCATTTACCTTCGTCCGCATATTCCTTTTTCTATTATTAGTATGTCAGCACAACCACCACCGCTGGGTGCCGGTGAGCATCTCTTTTTAGAAGTCAACCTGAATCATGCCAAAATTCTGCTTGGTGTCTTCTATTGTCCTTCCTTACGTGTAAATTACTTTTCCAGCCTTGAACATCTCCTCGAAAACCTAACGCCTTCTTACAGTCATACCATTATTATGGGAGATTTTAATACGTGTTTGTTGAAAAACGACTCCCGTTCGTCTTCCTTATGTTCAACGATTGAATCATCCAATCTGTCAATCCTGCCATTAAGTGCCACTCACCACTTCCCCAACTGTAACCCTTCGTTACTGGACCTTGCTATTGTGTCGTCTAGGGAACATGTCAGCAAGCATGGTCAATGTGAAGCTGATATGTTTTCCTACCACGACTTAATATTCCTTTCATACAAAATTCGCCCTCCTAAACCTAAACCCAGGATCCTTCTGCAGCGTAATTTTGGTGGCATGAATACAGACGACCTTTGCAGAGATGCTGGCAGTATTGATTGGGCACCGCTGGCTGCTACGGAGTCGGTCGATGACAAAGTTTCATTGCTTACTGACACACTGGTACGGCTTTATGACGTCCACGCTCCGATTCGTGCAATTAAGCTGAAGCATCTTCCGGCTCCGTGGCTATCGGATACCATCAAGGCTGTCATGCATAAGAAGGCTGTGGCAAAAACCAAGTACAAATGTCGTCCTAGTACGTCTACTCGTGATAAGTATATAGAGGTTCGCAATCGATGCAACAAGGTGTGTAGAGATGCACAACGCCAACATTTCCATCATTCAGTAGAGAATGGAGACCCAGCGAAAGTCTGGAAATTTCTAAAATCCATGGGAGTTGGGAAATCACGCCAAGATCCAGTTTCACCACAGTTAAATATTGATCTTTTAAATCAACACTTTTCATCGTCGTCTTCATACAGTGGGACAGCTAAGGCTCGCACCTTAGATTATCTTTCAAAACAACCAACTCCGGATTATCCTGCATTTGTCTTTAGTCAATTCTCTGATTGTGATGTTAAGAAGAGTATAGTATCCATTACCTCTAATGCTGTAGGTGATGATTGTGTCAGTCGGAAAATGATACTTCCAATCCTTGATGAAATTTTACCAGTCCTGTGCCATATCCTTAACTATTCCATATCCTGTGGTATGTTTCCATCCATTTGGAAAGATGCCAAAATCATCCCCTTACCCAAAACATCTAATCCTGCTTCGTTTTCAGAATATCGTCCCATCTCCATCCTGCCTTTCCTTTCCAAAGTCCTAGAACGTCTTGTCCATGATCAGCTGAATGCTTTTCTATGTAGGAATAACCTGCTGAATCCTTTCCAGTCCGGTTTCCGACCTGGTCACAGCACCACTACAGCGTTAGTGAATATTACTGAGGATATACGCCGTGGCATGGACAACGGGAATCTGACGGTCCTTTGCTTGCTAGATTTTAGTAATGCGTTTAATACCGTCGACTTCGACGTCCTGCTTGGCATACTTAGCTCTCTGAACGTATCTCCAACGGCGATTGACTGGTTTCGTAGTTACCTGTTTGGCCGCCGTCAACGTATATGCATAGAAGACGCATACTCTTCATGGTGCTATACTTCTGTTGGCGTGCCACAGGGTGGCGTTTTATCTCCTTTACTCTTCGCGATATTTATTAATTCTATTTCCAAAAATCTCATTTCTTCCTACCACCTTTATGCTGATGATTTGCAAATTTATAGCCAAGCTGCATTTTCGGACTTGGCAGATGCAATCGCTAATATTAACACCGACTTGGCTACAATTTGCGAGTGGAGTGAAACTTACGGTCTCAAGGTCAATCCAGCAAAAACTCAGGCCATTGTAGTTGGTAGCTCTAGATTCGTTCAAAGGATTGACTGGCCGCAACTTCCTCATATTTCTTTTGGTGGCACTGCCATTTCAATTAGGGACAAGGTTATCTAGGGATTCTCATTGACAAAAATTTATCGTGGGGTCCCCAACTACAAGAAATTAGCCGGAAAGTGTTTGCATCTGTCAGGTCCTTGAGGAGATTGCGAAACTTTCTCCCGACTGCCACCAAAACTGCGCTTGCACAATCCCTCCTGCTTCCAATCCTTGATTATGCTGATGTCAGTTATCTTGATCTTACTGAGGCACAGCTTGATAAACTTGAGCGACTTCAAAATGTTTGTATTAGATTTATATTTGGCTTGCGCAAATATGATCATATTTCTGAATTCCGTTCAAAACTCAAGTGGCTTCCTATACGTCTTCGCCGGAATACTCATATCCTGTCTTTACTGTACAACATTTTGTTCAATCCAAAAAACCCGTCCTATCTCAAAGAACGTTTTAAGTTCCTTAATGACACACATACAAAATATCTAAGGTCATCTGAGAATTTGAGACTAGAGATGGCAATGCATTCCACTAACTTCTTTGATAAATCCTTTACCGTTCAAGCTGTGCGGTTGTGGAATGCGTTGCCCGTAACAATAAGGCAGGCTCAATCTTCAGCAGTCTTCAAGAACCTGGTAAAAAAACACTACCTTTCTAATTTGTAATTGGGTATAATATCATACTGTTGCAGACTATTGTCAAGTTTAATTGGCAACTTTAAAAATATATCATATATATATACATATTTCTGTTATATTTATCTATTATATATATAAATATATATATATATATATATATTTATTATATTTTATTTGTTATTGTTTTATGTATTAATATTATATATACATAGTGCACCAAAACTACCTGCGATATGGTTATGTCCTTTTTTTTTACAATCCATCCAAAGGTTGTCTGTAAGAGATCGCTTTTAGCGATAAGACCGCCCATTGTGTCACCGACTTCAAAATTTTTGTTTGTTCTTGTTATTTTTTTTAATTGGTGTGCATAATAAAGAATATATCTATCTATCTAAAAAGAATACTTCTCTCATACTGATAAACTTATTCTGACTACCAAAAAACCAGTACATAATGCGAGTGCCTCCTCAATAAGCCGTTGGATAAAATTAATACTTACTGAAAACGGGGTAGATATGACCATATTCTCCGCGCATAGCAAGCGCCATGCATCGACTTCAGCGGCTAAAAGAAGAGGCACATCGGCAGACCTAATTAAGAAGTCAGCAAGTTGCTCTGGGACCTCGCTTAGATTTGCAAAGTCTTATGATAAACCGATTAGTGATTAGTGAGCAGGCTGGGTTTCGGAGCGGATACGGCACCATAGACCACCCACATCCACACAGTGCGGCAGATTATACAGAAGACCGAAGAGTATAATCAGCCCCTGTGTCTAGCGTTTGTGGACTATGAGAAGTTGACAGTCAAATGAAAATATGTAAACATTTGGGGATTCATCTTTTAAATAAGTAAAAATGCTTTAACACGTTTTTTATGGACACACTGTTGGATAATTAAGTCATTATATTAGGTTAATTCTCTCATTATCAGCTACCTTGATTTTCTCTGTATGTTGTAAGCAAACTGAGCATACGTCTGTCCGAGGCGTCCCGAATCCCAAGTTAAAATTAGTGTTGAAAACAGTCCTGAAGTAACTTCTTTTAACTTTTAGCTGCTCTTCTGCTTGGTCATTGTAAAATGTAAATAACTTGTTAATACTCAATTCAGCAGCTGCGCTACTACCTCGACAGTAATGAGGCTCAGAACATTTAAATTTTTAGATGAATTCAATTATTGCAGATTTCTTTTCAAAATATTTGTGAGGTTACGGTCTCCTCCTCGGTTATCTACTGGCATAAGTTCTTCTTTCAAAATTTTTTTTGATATCCTTTCAACTCGGTACCTTTTTATATCAAGTAAGTATATTAATGAATGTTTTTTGACAAACTCTAATCATTTTCTTCACGGAACGGCTGTAAAGGTAATATTTTGTGGTTAACTCCTTCTCTTTGTGATTACCCTGTCTTGGGCGGAATCTAGAAGTATATGATCCTTTAATGTGTTTTAGTATAAAAGCATCCTGTGATTTTTATCTTTATTTTTATAATAACGAGTATGAAAGGCATTCAAATCGCTCATTGTGAGAGAGCTGCACTGATGATTTTTTTTATGTGTACAGGTAGGTTTTTCTGGTAATTTTTTTGCCGAATATCTGAAAAGAAAGTTGCACATAAACCAATTCCCATCCGTTAAGTACATAAAAATCTCCTCAAAACTTGGGGATAGGCTCAAATGAATAAATGTGGACATTTCGAATATACGTGTAAGTACCAAAATTCGAATAAAAACCGGCCAAGTGCGAGTCGGGCTCGCGCACCGAGGGTTCCGTACAAATCCTGTATAGATTAAAAGTGACTCTCGCGCAAACCGTTCAGTTTAGAACAATCATAGTTATGGTAATTTCATGAGAGTCAAAATAGTTAATATTTTTTATTTTATAATGTAAGTTATAGTCATCATTCAGAAATCTGATTGAAAATTATGCCTTAAAGGTCATTGGGCATATCTGACCCGCTTTGGAAAAAGTGGCGGACAAGAATCAAAGTAGTTTTAAATTGTGGAGAATAGTATGACGTTTCTTTGAATATAAATATTTTATTAAAATTCTATGGAGACGAATGTCCAAGATCGCTTAAAAAATATAAAAGACAAACAGTTTCAGAGGATTGTACAGGTTGCAATGCTAGTTTTATTGTTAAAGACTTTTCATAAAGAAGGAAGATGCTAATTCGGATGACCAGGATCTGATGAGGATCTGGAAACCCTGATAAATCGAGGGCAACTCTTGAATATTGTAGGCACGCATCAAGTCAAAACCAGACGTTTGAGTTTATTTTTGAGGGTATTGGTCAGTCGTGCAGGCCTGGGTGTCATCACCGGACAGGCCCGCCGACATCAACGACGAGGCGGAGTGGTTCCGGGAGACCATGTCCGAGATCTGTGACGTGGCCATGCCCCGAGCCCCGCCAGGACGCGCCCGACGCCAGGTGTACTGGTGGTCTTGCGAGATCGCCGCCCTTCGAGAGGCGTGCGTCGCTGCGAGGCACCTGTACACCAGACACCGCAGGCTGCGCATCCGCCCTCCGGATGCAGAAGCCAGGGAAGCAGAGCTGTACGAGGGATACAGAGCTGCGAAGACCGCCCTCCAATTGGCCATCATCCAGGCCAAGGAGGTGGCCAATGCGGAGCTGCTGGGGTCTCTGGACAGGGACCCGTGGGGGCGCCCGTACAAAATGGTGCGGGGCAAGCTCCGCCCATGGGCCCCCCCGCTGACCCAGAGTCTTCGGCCTCAGCTGGTGGAGGAGGTGGTGAGCGCTCTGTTCCCTTCGCGCGGGGAACACTCTCCCCCGCCCATGTCTCTGCAACCCGCGGTGTCAACGACGGACCACACTCCCGACGACGACGATGTCCCCGAGGTGACTGGGGTGGACCTGAGAGTGGCGGTGGCTAGGCTGAAAGCCAAAAACACCGCCCCAGGGCCTGACGGCCTGCCTGGCAAGGCCTGGGTCCTGGCCCTTGAGGCTCTCGGGCCTCGACTTAGGGGGCTTCTCAGCGCATGCTTGGAGAGGGGCCAGTTCCCACTTCGTTGGAAGACAGGGAAACTGGTCCTCATACGGAAGCCGGGGCGCCCTGCGGACTCTCCGTCCGCATACCGGCCTATCGTGTTGCTCGACGAGGTGGGCAAGCTCTTTGAGCGAGTTGTCGCACACCGCCTCGTCGCGCACCTTGGGGGGATAGGGCCGGACCTTGCGGACCACCAGTTTGGTTTCCGCAAGGGGCGCTCAACGGTGGACGCCATCATGCGCGTGAGAGCTCTCACGACGGGGGATGCTGTGTCCCGGGGGGGGGTCGTCTTGGCGGTGTCTCTTGACATCGCCAACGCCTTCAACACCCTTCCCTGGAGTTGCATTAGGGAGGCACTCCGGTATCACCGGGTGCCGACCTACCTTCGTCGCGTGGTCGAGGCCTATCTGTCGGATAGGTCCATCATTTACCCCGGTCACAATGGGGAATGGAACCGGCGAGAGATGTCGTGCGGTGTTCCGCAGGGGTCGGTACTGGGGCCGCTCTTGTGGAACATCGGCTACGACTGGGTGCTGCGCGCCGACCTCCCTAGCGGCGTCAGCGTGGTCTGCTACGCTGACGACACGCTGGTTCTGGCACAAGGGAGGTCGCACCAGGAGGCGGCCGACATAATGACGCGCGGGGTTGCGATAGTCATCGAGAGGATCCAGCTGCTGGGACTGGAGGTGGCCTTGCACAAATCCGAGGCCATGTGCTTTCATGGGCTTCGGAACGCGCCACCTTCAGGCTCCCAAGTCACGGTGGGGGGGGCTACCATCGGCGTCGAGAGGGCGATGAAGTACCTGGGACTCGTCCTCGACGGCCGGTGGAGCTTCGTCGAGCACTTCCGACGTTTGGGCCCCAAACTGGAGAAGGCAGGTGCTGCATTCAAGCGGCTCCTGCCCAACCTGGGAGGCCCAAACGCCCCCTGCCGTAAACTCTACGCGGGGGTCATGCGGTCCATGGCCCTTTACGGGGCCCCGGTATGGGCACGTTCGGCACGGCCGCGGGCTGTGCACTACCTGAACGTGCCCCAAAGGGTGATAGCCATTAGGCTAATCCGGGGGTACCGCACGATCTCCCGCGAAGCAGCTGGCCTACTCGCTGGACTGCCACCGTGGGATCTGGAGGCGAGGGTCTTCTTGCGCCTGTACGACTGGCGCGAGGAGGCTCAGCGCCGGGGAGAAACCCCGTTGCCGCGGCAAGTTGTCGCGCAGCGGGCGGAGCTCCGGCGCGATCTCATGGTGGCCTGGAGGGAGCGACTATCGCAACCCAGTGCAGGGCACGCCACCATCGCGGCGGTAAGTCCCCTCTTTGAGGAGTGGCTCGGGAGGAGTCACGGCGCCCTCACGTACCGCATGACGCAGGTCCTCACCGGACACGGTTGTTTCGGGAGGTACCTGCACCGCATCGGTCGTGAGGAGGCGCCCGGGTGTCACCATTGTGCGGACAGCCCCGAGGACACGGTGGACCACACAGTCCAGGTGTGCCCTGCATGGGAAGGGCACCGCCGGGTCCTCGTCGAGGCTTTGGGCGGCGGCGACCTCTCGCGTCCGGCCCTGGTTCAGGCCATGGTCCGGGGCGAGAGGGAATGGGATGCCGTCGCCTCCTTCTGCGAAGCGGTCATGCTCGAGAAGGAGGAGGCGGAACGCCAAAGAGTTCGCACCTCTCATCCCGGCCGCCGCGCTGGACCAGGTAGACACCATGGGCGCCGGGTGTCGCGAGATGACTCCCGGCCACCGTAGGCGTGGGTCTGTGGGCGGTGAGTTCGGGTGGCTCATCGTCCCTCTGTCTTCCTAGACGACAGACCCGTGTCGACGGCGCGCGTTGTTCCACGCGCTCCTCAAAGAGACGTCAGCAACCCCAGCGGGGCCCAGCAGGGCCAAGGCCTGCCGGGGCTGCGGGTTGTTCGAAAGAGATACCGCGGCCCTGGTACATAAAAGGCCTATGACGGAACACGACGATTTTAGTCAGTAAGAGTCTGACACTCCCTCACCGCTGCTAACCCACAGCGGGAGGGGTCATTTGATGATTTTACGTCGATAAAAAAAAAAAAAAAAAAAAAAAAAGGGTATTGGTAAACAGTGAAGGTTTGGAGCTGATTTGATTATGGAGACCACATAGAGTCGAGGGAACTCCTGAACGGTATGTTGCAACTACCACGTATTTGGGCTTATTTTATTCGTAGAAGAATTTCCACATAGATAGGTTTGACTGCCATTGCGGGATCGATAGCAAAGATCAGATATAGTTATGGGAACTCCTTTACAATTTATAGCAGTAAACTTGTGTCCAACACAAGCTTATTTTATTTTAGGTGATGAGAATTCACTACTAACTTGGGTTAAAGCAGCCATTGCAGGAATGGAATCTTTTATTTTTGAGGGATTAATCACCTAACGAGCCCCAGTATCAGGTTTTTTTTTTCGAAACCGCCTGACGACTTGTAACTGTCGAATTGTAACAACGACTGCTAGAGAGTAGGATTCGGGGCTTTACGTTTCTAGAGCCTTGAGAAAAGTGTAATTCTGTCCCTTCCTTTGTTTTATAAAGTCGGCTTCATTTTATTTTGTAAATAGTTCTCATTTAGTTTATATATCTCAATACCCACATTCCCAGTCGTAACTTGTAATGGTGGGTCGTAATGGTCATAATGTTCTTTATCAAGATGAATTTAAAAAGCATTTTACAAACAAATCCAACTTCAAACATATAAAAAAGCAACAAGAAACAAAAACAAGAAAGAAAGGAATAAGATGTTAGGTGCATCGGTCTAGAAGTCGGTGTCAGAGGATGCATCTATATTTATTTAACCACCGAGATCTAGACCGATACATATAAACAGTTTTCTTGTTGTTTTTAGAAGTAGTTTTTTTTTATTATTATTTTGTAAAAAGTCTTTATTTTTAACTTTTGTGAAAAGTTCTCGTCAATACGAATAATATAAGCCCAAACACGACGTAACTAAAACATACCGTTGAGGATTTCTCTCAACTTTCTCACGTCCATCATCAGGCAAGCTCTAAACCTTCACTGTTTGATAGTATCATCAGACATACATCTGAGAATCAAGTTTTAACCCTATGCATGCCTACAATTTCTGATAGTTGCCCTCGATTTCTCAGGATTTCCATCATCAGATCCTGACCTGATGATAATGGAAATAAACGGCGAGTATACTCTTTCACTACAAAGAAATGATTTCTCAAATCCGTCAAACTTGGTCGTTTATATTCTCCATTGAAATTAGGAAAATATTTGATGTTTAAGCCTGATTTTCTCTAATGGTTCACATTGATGCGACTAATGCCATAGCAAATCAGAGCCTTATATCATTATACTGTGCTATATTTCGTTCGTGTCCGCCATGGGTATGGTTTCCATACTAAGGTGCCCAATGACCTTTGAATGATTTAGAATTTTTCACAGTTTAGAGGCAATTATATTTAAGAAGTGTTTGATATGAATTTCAACTTTAATAACTCCGCGTTCATGTGAAAAAGGGTAGCTAGTAAATTTATAATTATTAAAAAAATGTTTTATGTCATGTAAGCAAAAATAATCTATTCTATACATATAATAAAATGATAGGAAAGTCAAAACTGTACATTGAATATTTTTTAAAAATAATTCTTAGAGGGTGATTTATAATCGATTCTGAACCCAAATATGTAGTTTTTAGAATTTTTGTTTGTATGTCTGTTTGTCTGTATGTTTGTCCCGGATAAACTCAAAAAGTACTCCATGGATTTAAATCAAATTTTGCATGAATATTAGCTGGGGGTCGGTTCAACACATAGGTTATATGTATATTATCACCTACGGGGGATGAGTAATGTACCATTATGTCTATTAACGTTTCTGTGAAAGCGTATGCAATAATAACACATAATTGAATGTTGTACTTATATTAAGTTGACCGGCCTATTATCGATCTTTAAACAGAAAATCTTGTATTTATAAGTAACTCGGGAGAAAAATAAAATGTTACGAAATCGTTTAGCCAAAGTTAACGTAGCTCCATCTATGGTATATAAAGTACATCAAATTTGACAAAGCAGTGAGGTGGTAAATAAGAATAACATACATATATTAATTACCATTTATATTCACAGACGGAGTTGTGTATTTTCTGTAATTTCGTTTCGTTGCGTTTTCGGTGAAACAACAATTTGGCGCGCTTGGCGGAGTCGTGGCGGTTAGCGCGGCGTCCGCGGAGCTCAGTCTTAGTTCAGTCTTAGTTCAGTCTTGGTCGAGTCTTCATTGAGTGTTCGTGGCGTTACTACCCTACGTCACGTCTAGTGTACCTAGTGTTATTGCCTAGCGTTGTAGTACCGTTGTAGATTCAAAAATGTAAAGGTTCTTCTAACCTGACAGACAGACATGTGTTGCTGGGGAGTTTGTTCCGCCACTTCTTCTCCCCAGCCAAAACACATAGGAAGTGGCGAAGGGCGGGCGTTTTGGGGGTTGTCTTTTGTTCTGACTAATTTGAATAAACGTTTCTAAGTTTTGAGTTCTGTTTGAGTTATCTCTTTGCTTGATTACCCTAACTGATGTCGGACGATAATGCCAGCCATCCTGATGGCGCCTCCGACATATATGTATTTTGGAAATTCTATATTGCCCACGCAGACGAAGTCGCGGGCAACAGTTAGTATTTTAATTGTTTGTTGTAATTAGATTGTTTCTTTGATTTGACATAACTCCAAAAAGCTCGAGGGTTTTTACATATATCCGATTCTATTTTTTTTTATGTAGTCTTCATACATATTTTTCTCTAATTCTTTAGCCCGTAGGCGTAATGTGTCAAAGGATTGATAGTCTGAAAGATTCTTATACTTTTTAAACTTTTTGTGAAACTTAGCTTTTTCTTTTATAGTTATTTGTTATACAAGAGTACAAAGTTGCTTTTTAACCGCGGGCTCAATTTTGATGACCGAGCAAGCGAAGGATTCTAAAATTGAAACACGAGCGCAGCGAGTGTTTCAATAATTAGAATCCTGAGCGATAGCGAGGGAATCAAAAGAGCACAAGGTGAAAAATCTTTGCACTCGAGTGCAACACGTAACTTTTCATCCCACCTCATCGAGGAAATGCAAAAAACAAAATGGCGCGCACATATGAGTATCAAATTAAATAGAAGTACGTATTAAAGTTCATTTATTTGAAAACGCAGTTTAAAAATGAAACGAGGTTAAAAATCTATGTAAAAACAATAATAAAAATTACTTAATTAATTGAATAATTATTTTAAGCAGTATTTTATTTGTTTAATATGTATTTGTTTGAAAAGTCTTATCAAGATTGTCACAAATGGAGTATTGCACACGATGTTCTAAATTCAAATCACTTTGTCGCTCTAGAGGATAAAAACGGCTTTTGCGCTCAGATATCAAAGGGTAAAACTACTCTTTCCGAGATGGTGGGATTAAATAGTTATTTGTTATACAAGAGTGCAAAGTTGCTTTTTAACCGCGGGCTCAATTTTCATGACCGAGCAAGCGAAGGATTCTAAAATTGAAACACGGGCGTAGCGAGTGTTTCAATAATTAGAATCCTGAGCGATAGCGAGGGAATCAAAAGAGCACAAGGTGAAAAATCTTTGCACTCGAGTGCAACACGTAACTTTTCATCCCACCTCATCGAGGAAATTACTAAATGCAAAAAAACAAAATGGCGCGCACATATGAGTATCAAATTAAAAAGAAGTGCGTATTAAAGTTCATTTATTTGAAAACGCAGTTTAAAAATGAAACGAGGTTAAAAATCTATGTAAAAACAATAATAAAAATTAGCAGCGTTTTACCTGAAATAAAACGCATATTAAATACTTACCTTATTTGAAGCTTACTAGTTTGAGATAGGCACCTACGTGTTTTCCGCT
Source organism: Helicoverpa zea x Helicoverpa armigera (assembly GCA_033682625.1). NCBI lineage: Eukaryota > Metazoa > Arthropoda > Insecta > Lepidoptera > Noctuidae > Helicoverpa > Helicoverpa zea x Helicoverpa armigera. Next base: position 72,374 of record JAWIIS010000164.1, read on the forward strand.
TTTATCTCCGTCCTTTTCTACCCCATATCTTGCATCTCTCTCGCACATCGACCAGTTTCACTCCCCACCAGGCAGAAATTCAAATGTAAGCTTCAAATAAGGTAAGTATTTAATATGCGTTTTATTTCAGGTAAAACGCTGCTATTAAATTCTTGACCGTTATTTGAAGCGTGTTTGTTATTGCCTGGTGGAAGTGGACGCCAATGTGAGCAAAAGCACAATGAAATTGTGTATGTAAATAGGTACTTAGGTACACGAGTAATCACATGTAAGTATGTGTATTGCGTCCTGGAATACTAATGTAATAAAAGTTAACTGGTACTGGTACTCAGCTACATCCTGTTAGACTGGAAGCCGACCCCAACATAGTTGGGAAAGGGGCTCGGAGGATGAGTAATAAAAATTAAAAGAGAGATGCAAGAACAAAAGCAAAATTGATTTCATTTTCTAATAGTAATTAACAAAAATATTGCGATACTTCTTAATAACAATAGTAACAAAAATATAGACATTAATCAGCTGGATTAATTAAATAATCGAGATAACTTGCTACTTCTATTTAGTGGGTATCTTTCTCTTCTGTAAAAATGGGCAAATGTATTGCCTGATCGCCAATTACCCTTGGCTAATATATCGTCCAAAGGTATATTGTCAACACAGATTTTGACGCTACCGCCGAGTGGAAGCTTCCTGGGGTTGTAGTTATTCCTGCCTCTTTTAACAATGTCTTAATCCACCCGCAATCATCGTTCGGGTGCCTGCCTTGGGTTGGCCTCTAACGGATATAAATAAATTTAAGGAATTAGCCGATGTCCGTCTATCTTCTAACAAGGCTTTAGTCTTTCTGACCCAATACACTGGACTTAGATTTATATTTTCCTGATTATCCATCAAACAACAACCCGACTGCCTATGACTAGAACTGTCGGTCTTAGAGCCAAAGACTGGCCATAAGATTAAATTATCTTTGTTGTTTTTGAAATGTTCTGGGTCTATTGCAAGCAGGGAAAGATCATGGACTCGCCTTTCCGAAACAAGCTAGCAAAAGAAAGAGCAGCAGTGTGCCTGGAAGTTGCAAAAGGATTATTCTTGTCTACGTTTACTGCACTTAAGTAGGTTACCAATTGGTCAATATTCCAGATGGATGGCTTCCCGGGGAACAGGTTTGCTCAGCGCTATTGATTTTAAAATGTGTCCGACTAGAACGTGTGAACCTAGCTCTCCAGTGGTTTTTGCATTGCATAGTGTAGCTATAACTGACTTGTGTAATAAAATAGTATTGTATGCTAGTTTATTTACTATGTGTAAGTCCGCAAAAAAATTGGGTAAGTATAGGTCCAAATAGGGATTCAAGGATTCATAGGATCCAATTTCATACTTTTCGCCCCAATTTAACCATCGACTCCAAGCTGATTGATAAGTCTTGCGTGTGGATTGAAGAAGACTTCAGTCGGAGAGACTCCTTGTTCCTCCCCCCCCTCCCCATTTCCTTGACCTTGGCAGGGGGTATCCCCGTTGCTGTGTCTATCGGTTTCTGCTCGAGGTTCATCAGTGTGTAGGGTACTGCTAATGATCGGGACTTCAAATCTGCTCGCCAAAATACCTGGTGCCATCGAAGGAACTACTATGAGATTAACTCCCGTTCCTGAATTGAGATGACTGAGGACCTACGGTATAAGGTAAGGTGGCGGTATTACCCATGCTAGCGGGTAAGTCCAAACTTGAGAAAAAGGGCATCGTGGAACCCCGCTTTCGGGTCCTTCAGATCTAGGGGCACGTAGTACACAACTATGTATCCCTGGGCTCGCTTCGAGGCAAATAGGTCCACTGCTGATACAAGATGCCCCTCCGGTGGAGGTTTGTGTGGGGAGAGATGGTCTGCATGACTGTTGAATAGGGCTGGTATATGATTCACGACGTGATAGATTTGATACAGCTCGAGATAACTGAAAACTTTGTACGTCAAGTTCGGTAGGCTCCTTGATCGGGTGCCACCTTGATTTCTTAGATATGACACTACAGTCCCATTTTTGCATTGAAAAATGGCTGTTGATCTCCTTAGCAACTCGCCGTGATTATCCAGTTAATACTGCAAGCATCTCTTTCAGATCGCAGTGAAAGCCTTTTTCTCTCTTGTTCCATGAACCCATTACGGGAGTTCCGTTCAGTTGTGCCCCCATCCTACATCGGAGGCGTCCGTGGTTATAAGGTGACAGGGAAGTGGCGTATGAATATCCAAGGTTTGGTGGCAGCTGACCAGCCACCACTTTAGATCTGCTAAGGCATCTGCTGGTAGGTTCAACATTGCTATACTCCATTCACCGAGCCGTGAGCCCACAATGTAACCAAAGAATGACACTTTTCAAAATGGTGGGTATAACCCGACCGATGACAAAAACGTCACATTTTTATGTAAAATGTTCTTAGTATCTGTGGTCTTCAATTAAGTAGGGTTCTATGTATGACAGTCAAGACTTCTAGGTTCCTTTTACATGTAAACGATTTACTACATATTTCATTAAAATTAAGAAAACAATTTACGGCATTTATTATATGTGATTTCAAATAAGTTTGAAAGGATTGCATAAGTTCCACAGACATCGTTCTAAAATATAATTTCTAATGTTGTCAGTATATTACTTTCGTAGTTATTTTTATAAAATATGATCATTATTTCAATCGTGACTTATAAGAACCCTTTTTATGGTTTGTTCACCGTTTGGCTCACGGTTCCATGAATAGGGTAGGTATAGATTGCTGTTCAACACTGCATTGAGGAAAATGAGGAGAGCCCGGTAATGCAGTCTGCCGTATGGGACAACAAAAACTTGCGAAGTTTAAAAGTCCTATCAAGCTATGCAGGTCTTCTAAGCTTGTCGTGCTGTTTGTCACGTAGTGCGTTTTGTCATTATCTTGTTGATAATGCTTGCGATTTATTCACTTGCCATCCAAAACGTGGTGCAAATGATCCCAAAGTAGGCGAATATATCTTGGTGAGCCACCAGAAAATCGAGATACACAATTATAAGTAACCTTTTTAATCACTAGTTACAATACCTATTTAATCACTTTGGCTGTAACATATAGACCACCAGCAAGTAACTTTTCATTATTTCTTACAAATATGGAGGAAATACTTAGGAAGATTTTTAAGTCAAATAAACTAGTTTTCATCTTCTGAATCTTCTGATAAATATCAACTGTTATCTCTTCCAATCTTTTAATTTAAAACATTTGTTTAATGAACCCACTAGAATAACACCATCCTCAAGTTCATGTTTAGATAATATTTTTACAAATTGTGTGGTTCAGCATTCTTCCATTATTGCTGGTGTGAGATCGGATCACTTGGGGCAGCTTGTTAGCTTTCCTGCTAATGAAAACTTTACTGAAGAAGTACCGGATTTCGGATTCCATTACATAACTTTTAATACAGTAAAAAAGCTTTCAAAAACCTAAATTAAAAAAAAACGGAAGACTTACGGGGCATCTCTGTTAAACCCGTGTCAGTAAACCTGGCAGATCATTGTCTAGCAGATCAACTTTTTTTTTGAGTTCTTATCGCATGCAGATGAGTTCTATAGTTCCTGATAGTTTTCAGGAATAGTTCCATTTTCAGCTGAAAAATGATAGTTCACAAAATGATCTGCTAACTTCCGGCAGCAGAGCATTTTTCAGAAAATTAAAAAAAACCGAGATCTTATCGCATAAAGCTGAGTTCCATAGTTCCTCATACTTTTCAGGAATAGTTCTGGCGTATTTCAGCTAAAAAATATTTGTTTTTCACAATTCACGTTTGAGTGTTAACAGAGCATGAATAAAGATTAAAGTGTTATTTTCAAAGTTCAATCCAGATAAAAGGGCGAAAACTCCTTCGTTTTCGATAGATGCTTTATGAAATTGTAATCTAGACTTCAATTTAAATCCAGAACTCTCACTAAAGTATCAGCAGAACATGGCTGAAAGTAAGAAACTGTGAAATTTCACACTTTAATATCAAAAAAATCATTTGCATGCTTCCAATTACTCTGGGAGGCGGGAACTATCGCGTTTCTGATAGAAGAATACTAGCACCATAATATAGAAGCAGATTCAAACCCAGAACTCTCACTAAAGTATCAGCAGAGCATGGTTGAAAGTTAGAAACTGTGTTTCACACTTAAATATCAAAATAATCATTTTCATGGTTCCAATTACTCTTGGAGGCGTGAACTATCGCGTTTCTGATAGAAGAATACTAGCACCATAATATAGAATCAGATTCAAACCCAGAACTCTCACTAAAGTATCAGCAGAGCATGGTTGAAAGTTAGAAACTGTGAAATTTCACACTTAAATATCAAAAAAATCATTTGCATGGTTCCAATTACTCTGGGAGGCGGGAACTATCGCGTTTCTGATAGAAGAATACTAGCACCATAATATAGAATCAGATTCAAACCCAGAACTCTCACTAAAGTATCAGCAGAGCATGGTTGAAAGTTAGAAACTGTGAAATTTCACACTTAAATATCAAAAAAATCATTTGCATGGTTCCAATTACTCTAGGAGGCGGGAACTATCGCGTTTCTGATAAAAGAATACTAGCACCATAATATAGAAGCAGATTCAAACCCAGAACTCTCACTAAAGTATCAGCAGAGCATGGCTGAAAGTAAGAAACTGTGAAATTTCACATTTTAATATGAAAAAATATTTAAAAAAATATTTTCGACGTTCCAATTACTCTAGGAGGCGGGAACTATCGCGTTTCTGATAAAAAAATACTAGCACCATAATATAGAAGCAGATTCAAACCCAGAACTCTCACTAAAGTATCAGCAGAGCATGGTTGAAAGTTAGAAACTGTGAAATTTCACACTTAAATATAAAAAAAATCATTTGCATGGTTCCAATTACGCTGGGAGGTGGGAACTATCGCGTTTCTGATAGAAGAATACTAGCACCATAATATAAAAGCAGATTTAAACCCAGAACTCTCACTAAAGTATCAGCAGAGCATGGTTGAAAGTTAGAAACTGTGAAATTTCACACTTAAATATCAAAAAAATCATTTGCATGGTTCCAATTACTCTGGGAGGCGGGAATTATCGCGTTTCTGATAGAAGAATACTAGCACCATAATATAGAGGCAGATTCAAACCCAGAACTCTCACTAAAGTATCAGCAGAGCATGGCTGAAAGTAAGAAACTGTGAAATTTCACACTTAAATATCAAAAAAATCATTTGCATGGTTCCAATTACTCTAGGAGGCGGGAACTATCGCGTTTCTGATAAAAGAATACTAGCACCATAATATAGAGGCAGATTCAAACCCAGAACTCTCACTAAAGTATCAGCAGAGCATGGCTGAAAGTAAGAAACCGTGAAATTTCACATTTTAATATGAAAAAATATTCAAAAAAATATTTTCGACGTTCCAATTACTCTAGGAGGCGGGAACTATCGCGTTTCTGATAGAAGAATACCAGCACCATAATATAGAAGTAGATTCAAAACCAGAACTCTCACTAAAGTATCAGCAGAGCATGCCTGAATGTAAAAAACTGTGAAATTTCACACTTTAATATCAAAAAATAATTTTCATGGTTCCAATTACTCTTGGAGGCGGGTACTATCGCGTTTCTGATAAAAGAATACTAGCACCATAATATAGAAGCAGATTCAAACCCAGAACTCTCACTAAAGTATCAGCAGAGCATGCCTGAATGTAAGAAACTGTGAAATTTCACACTTTAATATCAAAAAAATAATTTTCATGGTTCCAATTACTCTTGGAGGCGGGAACTATTTCTGATAGAAGAATACCAGCACCATAATATAGAAGCAGTTTCAAACCCAGAACGCTCACTAAAGTATCAGCAGAGCATGGCTGAAAGCAAGAAACCGTGAAATTTCACATTTTAATATGAAAAAATATTCAAAAAAATATTTTCGACGTTCCAATTACTCTAGGAAGCGGGAACTATCGCGTTTCTGATAGAAGAATACCAGCACCATAATATAGAAGTAGATTCAAAACCAGAACTCTCACTAAAGTATCAGCAGAGCATGCCTGAATGTAAGAAACTGTGAAATTTCACACTTTAATATCAAAAAATAATTTTCATGGTTCCAATTACTCTTGGAGGCGGGTACTATCGCGTTTCTGATAAAAGAATACTAGCACCATAATATAGAAGCAGATTCAAACCCAGAACTCTCACTAAAGTATCAGCAGAGCATGCCTGAATGTAAGAAACTGTGAAATTTCACACTTTAATATCAAAAAAATAATTTTCATGGTTCCAATTACTCTTGGAGGCGGGAACTATTTCTGATAGAAGAATACCAGCACCATAATATAGAAGCAGTTTCAAACCCAGAACGCTCACTAAAGTATCAGCAGAGCATGGCTGAAAGCAAGAAACCGTGAAATTTCACATTTTAATATGAAAAAATATTCAAAAAAATATTTTCGACGTTCCAATTACTCTAGGAAGCGGGAACTATCGCGTTTCTGATAGAAGAATACCAGCACCATAATATAGAAGTAGATTCAAAACCAGAACTCTCACTAAAGTATCAGCAGAGCATGCCTGAATGTAAGAAACTGTGAAATTTCACACTTTAATATCAAAAAATAATTTTCATGGTTCCAATTACTCTTGGAGGCGGGTACTATCGCGTTTCTGATAGAAAAATACCAGCACCATAATATAGAAGCAGTTTCAAACCCAGAACTCTCACAAAAGTGTCAGCAGAGCATGGTTGAAAGTTAGAAACTGTGAAATTTCACACTTAAATATCAAAAAAATCATTTGCATGGTTCCAATTACTCTGGGAGGCGGGAATTATCGCGTTTCTGATAGAAGAATACTAGCACCATAATATAGAGGCAGATTCAAACCCAGAACTCTCACTAAAGTATCAGCAGAGCATGGCTGAAAGTAAGAAACTGTGAAATTTCACACTTAAATATCAAAAAAATCATTTGCATGGTTCCAATTACTCTAGGAGGCGGGAACTATCGCGTTTCTGATAAAAGAATACTAGCACCATAATATAGAGGCAGATTCAAACCCAGAACTCTCACTAAAGTATCAGCAGAGCATGGCTGAAAGTAAGAAACCGTGAAATTTCACATTTTAATATGAAAAAATATTCAAAAAAATATTTTCGACGTTCCAATTACTCTAGGAGGCGGGAACTATCGCGTTTCTGATAGAAGAATACCAGCACCATAATATAGAAGTAGATTCAAAACCAGAACTCTCACTAAAGTATCAGCAGAGCATGCCTGAATGTAAAAAACTGTGAAATTTCACACTTTAATATCAAAAAATAATTTTCATGGTTCCAATTACTCTTGGAGGCGGGTACTATCGCGTTTCTGATAAAAGAATACTAGCACCATAATATAGAAGCAGATTCAAACCCAGAACTCTCACTAAAGTATCAGCAGAGCATGCCTGAATGTAAGAAACTGTGAAATTTCACACTTTAATATCAAAAAAATAATTTTCATGGTTCCAATTACTCTTGGAGGCGGGAACTATTTCTGATAGAAGAATACCAGCACCATAATATAGAAGCAGTTTCAAACCCAGAACGCTCACTAAAGTATCAGCAGAGCATGGCTTTTTTTTTTTTTTTTTTTTTTTTTTTTTTTTTATCGACGTAAAATCATCAAATGACCCCTCCCGCTGTGGGTTAGCAGCGGTGAGGGAGTGTCAGACTCTTACTGACTAAAATCGTCGTGTTCCGTCATAGGCCTTTTATGTACCAGGGCCGCGGTATCTCTTTCGAACAACCCGCAGCCCCGGCAGGCCTTGGCCCTGCTGGGCCCCGCTGGGGTTGCTGACGTCTCTTTGAGGAGCGCGTGGAACAACGCGCGCCGTCGACACGGGTCTGTCGTCTAGGAAGACAGAGGGACGATGAGCCACCCGAACTCACCGCCCACAGACCCACGCCTACGGTGGCCGGGAGTCATCTCGCGACACCCGGCGCCCATGGTGTCTACCTGGTCCAGCGCGGCGGCCGGGATGAGAGGTGCGAACTCTCTGGCGTTCCGCCTCCTCCTTCTCGAGCATGACCGCTTCGCAGAAGGAGGCGACGGCATCCCATTCCCTCTCGCCCCGGACCATGGCCTGAACCAGGGCCGGACGCGAGAGGTCGCCGCCGCCCAAAGCCTCGACGAGGACCCGGCGGTGCCCTTCCCATGCGGGGCACACCTGGACTGTGTGGTCCACCGTGTCCTCGGGGCTGTCCGCACAATGGTGACACCCGGGCGCCTCCTCACGACCGATGCGGTGCAGGTACCTCCCGAAACAACCGTGTCCGGTGAGGACCTGCGTCATGCGGTACGTGAGGGCGCCGTGACTCCTCCCGAGCCACTCCTCAAAGAGGGGACTTACCGCCACGATGGTGGCGAAAGCAAGAAACCGTGAAATTTCACATTTTAATATGAAAAAATATTCAAAAAAATATTTTCGACGTTCCAATTACTCTAGGAAGCGGGAACTATCGCGTTTCTGATAGAAGAATACCAGCACCATAATATAGAAGTAGATTCAAAACCAGAACTCTCACTAAAGTATCAGCAGAGCATGCCTGAATGTAAGAAACTGTGAAATTTCACACTTTAATATCAAAAAATAATTTTCATGGTTCCAATTACTCTTGGAGGCGGGTACTATCGCGTTTCTGATAAAAGAATACTAGCACCATAATATAGAAGCAGATTCAAACCCAGAACTCTCACTAAAGTATCAGCAGAGCATGCCTGAATGTAAGAAACTGTGAAATTTCACACTTTAATATCAAAAAAATAATTTTCATGGTTCCAATTACTCTTGGAGGCGGGAACTATTTCTGATAGAAGAATACCAGCACCATAATATAGAAGCAGTTTCAAACCCAGAACGCTCACTAAAGTATCAGCAGAGCATGGCTGAAAGCAAGAAACCGTGAAATTTCACATTTTAATATGAAAAAATATTCAAAAAAATATTTTCGACGTTCCAATTACTCTAGGAAGCGGGAACTATCGCGTTTCTGATAGAAGAATACCAGCACCATAATATAGAAGTAGATTCAAAACCAGAACTCTCACTAAAGTATCAGCAGAGCATGCCTGAATGTAAGAAACTGTGAAATTTCACACTTTAATATCAAAAAATAATTTTCATGGTTCCAATTACTCTTGGAGGCGGGTACTATCGCGTTTCTGATAGAAAAATACCAGCACCATAATATAGAAGCAGTTTCAAACCCAGAACTCTCACAAAAGTGTCAGCAGAGCATGGTTGAAAGTTAGAAACTGTGAAATTTCACACTTAAATATCAAAAAAATCATTTGCATGGTTCCAATTACTCTGGGAGGCGGGAATTATCGCGTTTCTGATAGAAGAATACTAGCACCATAATATAGAGGCAGATTCAAACCCAGAACTCTCACTAAAGTATCAGCAGAGCATGGCTGAAAGTAAGAAACTGTGAAATTTCACACTTAAATATCAAAAAAATCATTTGCATGGTTCCAATTACTCTAGGAGGCGGGAACTATCGCGTTTCTGATAAAAGAATACTAGCACCATAATATAGAGGCAGATTCAAACCCAGAACTCTCACTAAAGTATCAGCAGAGCATGGCTGAAAGTAAGAAACCGTGAAATTTCACATTTTAATATGAAAAAATATTCAAAAAAATATTTTCGACGTTCCAATTACTCTAGGAGGCGGGAACTATCGCGTTTCTGATAGAAGAATACCAGCACCATAATATAGAAGTAGATTCAAAACCAGAACTCTCACTAAAGTATCAGCAGAGCATGCCTGAATGTAAAAAACTGTGAAATTTCACACTTTAATATCAAAAAATAATTTTCATGGTTCCAATTACTCTTGGAGGCGGGTACTATCGCGTTTCTGATAAAAGAATACTAGCACCATAATATAGAAGCAGATTCAAACCCAGAACTCTCACTAAAGTATCAGCAGAGCATGCCTGAATGTAAGAAACTGTGAAATTTCACACTTTAATATCAAAAAAATAATTTTCATGGTTCCAATTACTCTTGGAGGCGGGAACTATTTCTGATAGAAGAATACCAGCACCATAATATAGAAGCAGTTTCAAACCCAGAACGCTCACTAAAGTATCAGCAGAGCATGGCTGAAAGCAAGAAACCGTGAAATTTCACATTTTAATATGAAAAAATATTCAAAAAAATATTTTCGACGTTCCAATTACTCTAGGAAGCGGGAACTATCGCGTTTCTGATAGAAGAATACCAGCACCATAATATAGAAGTAGATTCAAAACCAGAACTCTCACTAAAGTATCAGCAGAGCATGCCTGAATGTAAGAAACTGTGAAATTTCACACTTTAATATCAAAAAATAATTTTCATGGTTCCAATTACTCTTGGAGGCGGGTACTATCGCGTTTCTGATAAAAGAATACTAGCACCATAATATAGAAGCAGATTCAAACCCAGAACTCTCACTAAAGTATCAGCAGAGCATGCCTGAATGTAAGAAACTGTGAAATTTCACACTTTAATATCAAAAAAATAATTTTCATGGTTCCAATTACTCTTGGAGGCGGGAACTATTTCTGATAGAAGAATACCAGCACCATAATATAGAAGCAGTTTCAAACCCAGAACGCTCACTAAAGTATCAGCAGAGCATGGCTGAAAGCAAGAAACCGTGAAATTTCACATTTTAATATGAAAAAATATTCAAAAAAATATTTTCGACGTTCCAATTACTCTAGGAAGCGGGAACTATCGCGTTTCTGATAGAAGAATACCAGCACCATAATATAGAAGTAGATTCAAAACCAGAACTCTCACTAAAGTATCAGCAGAGCATGCCTGAATGTAAGAAACTGTGAAATTTCACACTTTAATATCAAAAAATAATTTTCATGGTTCCAATTACTCTTGGAGGCGGGTACTATCGCGTTTCTGATAGAAAAATACCAGCACCATAATATAGAAGCAGTTTCAAACCCAGAACTCTCACAAAAGTGTCAGCAGAGCATGGTTGAAAGTTAGAAACTGTGAAATTTCACACTTAAATATCAAAAAAATCATTTGCATGGTTCCAATTACTCTGGGAGGCGGGAATTATCGCGTTTCTGATAGAAAAATACTAGCACCATAATATAGAGGCAGATTCGAACCCAGAACTCTCACTAAAGTATCAGCAGAGCATGGCTGAAAGTAAGAAACCGTAAAATTTCACATTTTAATATGAAAAAATATTCAAAAAAATATTTTCGACGTTCCAATTACTCTAGGAGGCGGGAACTATCGCGTTTCTGATAGAAGAATACCAGCACCATAATATAGAAGTAGATTCAAAACCAGAACTCTCACTAAAGTATCAGCAGAGCATGCCTGAATGTAAAAAACTGTGAAATTTCACACTTTAATATCAAAAAATAATTTTCATGGTTCCAATTACTCTTGGAGGCGGGTACTATCGCGTTTCTGATAAAAGAATACTAGCACCATAATATAGAAGCAGATTCAAACCCAGAACTCTCACTAAAGTATCAGCAGAGCATGCCTGAATGTAAAAAACTGTGAAATTTCACACTTTAATATCAAAAAATAATTTTCATGGTTCCAATTACTCTTGGAGGCGGGTACTATCGCGTTTCTGATAAAAGAATACTAGCACCATAATATAGAAGCAGATTCAAACCCAGAACTCTCACTAAAGTATCAGCAGAGCATGCCTGAATGTAAGAAACTGTGAAATTTCACACTTTAATATCAAAAAAATAATTTTCATGGTTCCAATTACTCTTGGAGGCGGGAACTATTTCTGATAGAAGAATACCAGCACCATAATATAGAAGCAGTTTCAAACCCAGAACGCTCACTAAAGTATCAGCAGAGCATGGCTGAAAGCAAGAAACCGTGAAATTTCACATTTTAATATGAAAAAATATTCAAAAAAATATTTTCGACGTTCCAATTACTCTAGGAAGCGGGAACTATCGCGTTTCTGATAGAAGAATACCAGCACCATAATATAGAAGTAGATTCAAAACCAGAACTCTCACTAAAGTATCAGCAGAGCATGCCTGAATGTAAGAAACTGTGAAATTTCACACTTTAATATCAAAAAATAATTTTCATGGTTCCAATTACTCTTGGAGGCGGGTACTATCGCGTTTCTGATAAAAGAATACTAGCACCATAATATAGAAGCAGATTCAAACCCAGAACTCTCACTAAAGTATCAGCAGAGCATGCCTGAATGTAAGAAACTGTGAAATTTCACACTTTAATATCAAAAAAATAATTTTCATGGTTCCAATTACTCTTGGAGGCGGGAACTATTTCTGATAGAAGAATACCAGCACCATAATATAGAAGCAGTTTCAAACCCAGAACGCTCACTAAAGTATCAGCAGAGCATGGCTGAAAGCAAGAAACCGTGAAATTTCACATTTTAATATGAAAAAATATTCAAAAAAATATTTTCGACGTTCCAATTACTCTAGGAAGCGGGAACTATCGCGTTTCTGATAGAAGAATACCAGCACCATAATATAGAAGTAGATTCAAAACCAGAACTCTCACTAAAGTATCAGCAGAGCATGCCTGAATGTAAGAAACTGTGAAATTTCACACTTTAATATCAAAAAATAATTTTCATGGTTCCAATTACTCTTGGAGGCGGGTACTATCGCGTTTCTGATAGAAAAATACCAGCACCATAATATAGAAGCAGTTTCAAACCCAGAACTCTCACAAAAGTGTCAGCAGAGCATGGTTGAAAGTTAGAAACTGTGAAATTTCACACTTAAATATCAAAAAAATCATTTGCATGGTTCCAATTACTCTGGGAGGCGGGAATTATCGCGTTTCTGATAGAAAAATACTAGCACCATAATATAGAGGCAGATTCGAACCCAGAACTCTCACTAAAGTATCAGCAGAGCATGGCTGAAAGTAAGAAACCGTAAAATTTCACATTTTAATATGAAAAAATATTCAAAAAAATATTTTCGACGTTCCAATTACTCTAGGAGGCGGGAACTATCGCGTTTCTGATAGAAGAATACCAGCACCATAATATAGAAGTAGATTCAAAACCAGAACTCTCACTAAAGTATCAGCAGAGCATGCCTGAATGTAAAAAACTGTGAAATTTCACACTTTAATATCAAAAAATAATTTTCATGGTTCCAATTACTCTTGGAGGCGGGTACTATCGCGTTTCTGATAAAAGAATACTAGCACCATAATATAGAAGCAGATTCAAACCCAGAACTCTCACTAAAGTATCAGCAGAGCATGCCTGAATGTAAGAAACTGTGAAATTTCACACTTTAATATCAAAAAAATAATTTTCATGGTTCCAATTACTCTTGGAGGCGGGAACTATTTCTGATAGAAGAATACCAGCACCATAATATAGAAGCAGTTTCAAACCCAGAACGCTCACTAAAGTATCAGCAGAGCATGGCTGAAAGCAAGAAACCGTGAAATTTCACATTTTAATATGAAAAAATATTCAAAAAAATATTTTCGACGTTCCAATTACTCTAGGAAGCGGGAACTATCGCGTTTCTGATAGAAGAATACCAGCACCATAATATAGAAGTAGATTCAAAACCAGAACTCTCACTAAAGTATCAGCAGAGCATGCCTGAATGTAAGAAACTGTGAAATTTCACACTTTAATATCAAAAAATCATTTGCATGGTTCCAATTACTCTTGGAGGCGGGTACTATCGCGTTTCTGATAGAAGAATACTAGCACCATAATATAGAAGCAGATTCAAACCCAGAACTCTCACTAAAGTATCAGCAGAGCATGGCTGAAAGTAAGAAACTGTGAAAGGACAATGCTCAAAAAAAACCCAAGCCCGGCGCAAACGAAAAGTAACTCAAATTATAGGTAATAATGAGTAATGAAATACTGCATAGGAGGCATCATCGAAATCAATGGCTAAATGTATGAAATTGCTATTTGATTTTTTAAAGGGGTAACATGAGCAGCTGGGGCTTATAGTTTAACTAGCTTCTGCCCGCGACTTCGTACGCGGATCCTGTCCCTTATGCTAGCGACTACGGGGTCAGCAAAATCAAAGATCTAAATAGTCTGATATTGAATTTTAAGGGCCCGTTGACTTGAAAACAACGGAATACGCATAACCATTAGAATCGTTCCATATACTTAATATTTTTGCACTTTAACGGCAAAAGCACAGCAGACTAAACAAAACGCTGAGAACTGAACCGCAATAGACGTGACCATAGGGATAAAAGTAGTGATTCTAATTAGTCCGCATTTAAGTTGTGTGTGGCAAAAATATTATTTTTTTTACACCTTTTTACTGTTTATTTACATTTTTCTGATGGATTTTCCGATGAATTAAAACAATAACATGAACCGAACACGTGTAATGACACCATTGCGCGATTAACGCCATCTATCTACGGAGCATAGGAACAGCTCGACATCTATTTGACCAATAGATGGCACTGTATGTCCGTAATAAATTTTATTTTTTATTTTTATTTTTTGTAATAAAAACTATCCTATGTCCTTTCTCAAGTTTCAAACTATGTCTGTACCAAATTTCACACAAATCGGTTCAGTAGTTTAGGCGTGAAGAAAAGACAGACAGACAGACAGAAAGACAGACAGACAGACAGACAGAGTTACTTTCGCATTTATAATATTAGTTTGGATAGTTTGGATTAAAGTGCTATCTGAAACAACAAACAAGTAATATGGCAAGTAATAAGCTTCTACAAAAAAATAAATCAATACCGAAGTACAGGCTGCAGCGCCCACGTCATCGCGTCATGAGCGTTTTACATTACTTAGGGTGGGCTAGACATGAGGAACAGTTCGCGCATCCCGCAACATTTTTGGATCTCGTCGTGTTAGAAATAAAGAATCGATGACTTTTAAGCGTTATTATTAAAATGAAAAGTACATTCATATCCTGTTTTAGTTCTATCATCCTATTATCTTGTAAAAGAATAGAATAGTGGAGAAGTTGCAATAAACATGTCATTATGTACACTCTTAAACTGTATCTGTTTGCTGTTCCTTTTACTAATACATTATGTTACCTCTAAAATCTTGAGTAGCAATGTACCGCAGATGTTAAAATTCGAATAGCAATTTCACACATATAGCCACTGATTTCGATAATGCCCCCTATGTAATATTGAATTACTTATGTTTACCTATATTTTGAGTAACATTTCTTTTGCGCCGGGCCTGGGTTTTTTTCTCATACTTCATGAGCATTGTCCTTTCACACTTAAATATCAAAAAAATCATTTGCATGGTTCCAATTACTCTGGGAGGCGGGAACTATCGCGTTTCTGATAGAAGAATACTAGCACCATAATATAGAAGCAGATTCAAACCCAGAACTCTCACTAAAGTATCAGCAGAGCATGGCTGAAAGTAAGAAACTGTGAAATTTCACACTTAAATATCAAAAAAAATATTTTCATGGTTCCAATTACTCTTGGAGGCGGGAACTATCGCGTTTCTGATAGAAGAATACCAGCACCATAATATAGAAGCAGATTCAAACCCAGAACTCTCACTAAAGTATCAGCAGAGCATGGCTGAAAGTAAGAAACTGTGAAATTTCACATTTTAATATGAAAAAATATTCAAAACAATATTTTCGACGTTCCAATTACTCTAGGAGGTGGGAACTATCGCGTTTCTGATGGAAGAATACCAGCACCATAATATAGAAGCAGATTGAAACCCAGAACTCTCACTAAAGTATCAGCAGAGCATGGTTGACGTTAAGAAACTGAAATTTCACATTTTTAGCAGATTCAAACAATTTATTCTATAGTATAATTCATATTCAACGGTATAAACATTACACGTTAGTTAAACGTTAATAATTAAAGAAAATATTGTCAAATTTTTGTACACTAAAGAGAATTTTAATTCTACAAAACAAATAATAGTTTTAAAACAAATTAAAAAGTGGAAAATAAATAATAGTTTAAAAAAAAACTAAAAACTATAAATTAATAATAGTGTGAATACAAAAAAAAAAAATAGCGTGGGGTGCATGGTGTCAATAGTTAAAAATATTTTATTGATAAATATGAGTAGAGTGATTTTCATTTCGGTAATATCTTAAAAAGCAACCCACGCTTTTTTTTTGTATTCACACCATTATTAATCCTAACTAATATTATAAATGTGAAAGTAACTCTGTCTGTCTGTCTGTCTGTCTGTCTTTCTGTCTGTCTGTCTGTCTGTCTTTTCTTCACGCCTAAACTACTGAACCGATTTGTGTGAAATTTGGTACAGACATAGTTTAGAACTTAAGAAAGGACATAGGATAGCTTTTATTACCAAAAAAAAATAAAAAATGAAATTTATTCCGGACATAATAGCGCCATCTATTGGTCAAACCAAAAATCTGCCGGCAGTCACTATTCCACGCGAACGAAGTTGCGGGCAAAAGCTAGTTTATTATATTCATTGAAATTTTTAACACTATTTTCTTAATTTAAATTCATTAAAATTTATTTTTTAGTTCAGTTTTCTATAAGCAGCGTGTTTTTAGTTTTTTTAAACTATTATTTATTTTCTTCTTTTTAGTTTGTTTTAAAACTATTATTTGTTTTGTAGAATTAAAATTCTCTTTAGTATACAAAAATTTGTCAATATTAGAGAAAACGGCTAAAGATAATTATTGGAAATCAAAATTAACATCGAGTCCTGCCTTATCGACTGTAGAGAAAAATTCTAGAAAATTTTAATTAATTTTCTTACCTTATCGACTATAGATGAAAATTATATAAATTAACAAAAATCATATTTTGGAAATTGAAAAGCCTAGGAGTCGGTGTCTAATGGATGTTACTAAGTTAATTTTGCCACCGACTTCTAGGCCGATGCACCTTAAATTTTTTTTTTTTTAATTATTCTTTTTAGTGTTTTGGGAAGTCGGTTTAATTTTTTTGTAAAAAGGTTATTTATTTAAAGCTTTTCAGTGATACGAATAGTTATCACTATCCATACAAGTGGGAAGTACTCATCAATACAAAGAATATAAGTCCAAACGAGGTATTTTACATATTCAGTTGTCGAGTTCCCTCGACTTTCTCTGGTCTCCATCATCAGGTCAGCTCCAAACCTTCACTGTTGCATAGGTCTTGTCAATAAGAATAATTTAAGCCTAAACACGAGGTAGTTTACATATTCAGTTGTCAAGTTCCCTCGACTTTCTCTGGTCTCCATCATCAGGTCAGCTCCAAACCTTCATTGTTGTAAAGGTCTTGTCAATACAAATAATTTAAGCCCAAACACGAGGTAGTTTACACATTCAGTTGTCGAGTTCCCTCGACCCTCTCTGGTCTCCATCATCAGGTCAGCTCCAAATCTTCACATTTGAATAGTGCTTTTAGGCGTACACCTGAGCGTCAAGTTTTTACCCTATGTTTGCCTACAACTTTCGAAGGTTGCCCTCGATTTCTCAGGGTTTCCATCATCAGATCCTAACTTGATGACTATGGGACCAACTGGCAGCTATTCCGAGTCGAACAAAAAAAAAAATCACGTAAATCGGTCTATAAACCTCGGAGTAATCGATGTACATAAGTACATAGAAAAAAAAAACATACCCGCCGAATTGAGAACCTCCTCCTTTTAGGGAAGTCGGTTAAAAATGGAATAATTTTATCAAATTAGTGTATTGTCATCGGTCCTCAATAAATATAATAGCCTATAGCCTTTTTCAATAAACGGGCTATCTAACATTGAGAGAATTTTTCAAATCGGATCAGTTATTAGCAGACCAGTAGTACTGCGAAATTATAATTTGCTCGTCCGTCCGTATTACTACGGAACCCTAAAAAGGACATATACCCACTAACTGGGTATAGACGCACGCTTGTTGTAGTATAGCCTATTACGGCATGGCCGTTTGACAGGTTCGCCGACCAAGATTACGAAAAAATGAAAAGCGGCTCTCGTTACGGTAAAGTTTTGCTAAGTGAAATAAACAACATTACGTGCAAAATTTTAACATTAATTTGTTAGATACTTTCGTAAGAATTTTGAAGCGTACTATTATCGAATCGAGTTTGCATCTACGATTTCATTAAACTTGAGTTGTATTTTCAGCCATTTGTCATATTATTTGTTAGTTTTAATACAATAGTACATTTTTAAATAAAGTTAATTTTATTAATTCATAATATTACTTTTTTTGTCTCGTTTTTAATATGCTATTGTTTTTTGTATTCCTTGGTATCACTTTATATTGTATTACTCAACTTTATAAATATCCTCAACTATATTTTATTTAATCAATACGTAGTCTAGACAGAGTCAATAAAAAATGCCTCTAAAACCAGCGTATGATAAAATTGCATTGCGTCAAATATTATTGGATCCTGAATGCCGTGCCATTGATGATGCGGGGCGTCTTTTCCACCTTCCCATGAGGTATACCGTAAAATTGTAAATTTTATGGCAGCTAGAGGGTCGATTATCACACCCAAGCATGTTTACACAATTATTAATAATAATCGTGCTGGATTTCGAGATGACATTATGGAATATTTTAATATTCAAGAGCGAGAAGTTAGCATTTCTATGAATGACAGCAATTATAGTGTCCAAAAATGTGCAGACCAATCCTCCGTTTCGCAATGTGGCTTAACTTCAATGAAGGTAAATCTGGTGATATCGCAGGAGAAACGGCAAACCATGAAACCGCAGGAAAGATTATACGGAAAACGTGCATATTGGAAGTTACGAGAAGAATGGACAGATGTAATAGCTGAAGCTTTGTGGGTGCAGCATCATTTGGACTGTGTATTTACATTTAAAAATAACAATGTGTACTTGAGTGCAATTTTCAATTTTTTCTTGACAATAGAAGGGTTTTGCTACGAATGCCAAGCAAAGATCAATTGCACATTGCTAAAAGAGCCCAAACAGGATGTTGACGTTATTTTACAGTGTACCATAGATGGTATTAGGGCAGAATCCCATTCAGGGAAGAAAAGACGGCAGTTGAGAGGCGTTCGTCGTCTCAAAATTGCAGACTATCTTATCGATAGTCGCAAAGATGCGGTGACATGGCGACGAAAAGAAGCTGGGCGTATAAAGGAATTTGGAAGCAAAAATCCCCCGATTTTACCGAGCTGTGAAGTGATCAGAAAAGCCAAACAACAGAGACTATTAAATAAATATGGCTTGAAATTCGGAACACCTGCTTTAAACTTATTAAACAACGCTGAACATGGTAAATTAGTAGGTTCCATTCAATCCGTCGGGCTGTATCGCTTTAATTGTGTCTATTGGCTACCCGAACAGTTACAGTTATATATATCTCGTTGTAGAAACGATCCTAATGCAACATTAGCAATAAATACTACGGGCGGCATAGCTAAACGCGATAATTTACAGAAACCGCATATTTTTTTGTATCAATGTGTGCTTGTGACGAAAGATGGTAGTGTACCTGCATTTCAAATGGTTTCAGAAGACCAAAGATCCATCATCGTTGCTACTTTTTTGAGCCACATTCTTGCAGCGAACGCTCCAGTCCCGCCGATTGTCATAACTGATTTTGGGTGATCTTTGTTGATTGCGGTAGCACGAATTTTTGGCCAATGTTAAAGGCAAGTTTAAACGATTACCTGCAAAAGTGTTATGATGCTTTTCAAAATGGGCAGACATCAACACTGCCATCAACGTTTATGCGATTAGATGTATGTCATCTGTCATCAATGATTACGCGATGGCCCTGTTTGAAAGGCAAGGATAAATCTTTGGTGAGGCGATTTTATAAACGATGCATAGAAAAAGCTTGCCAAATCATGAATCTACATAATGGACTTAACTTTTTTTCTAGAATCGGTACTTGTTGTTGCACTTAGCAAATGTATCGGGTCCGGACAAAATGACAAAGTTTTACCATCTGTTGATCGCCTCCGTTTTTTAAATAATAAAATCAAAGGGATGACAGACTGTAATGAAGATGACGTTTCTGACCAAAGCGATCAGGAAACCGATTACGATGTTAATGAGGAATCTGATTTAAATCCGGAGCAAAATCTGTCAAAAACTGGAATGCACAAACCAGGTTGGAAATCATGGTGTGATAAATTATATAATGCTGCTGAAGAAATCGCTAATCAATCGTCGGACGGTGACACGATCAATGCGTGCTACAGTATTGATTTCGCTAAAAGGTTGAAAAGATATCTCCTTCCATACTCACCTTTGTGGACAGCAATCATGGTTCCTATATTTGGGAGAGGCTCAGTAACTGCCACCTCTGCCGCAGTTGAATCCGAATTTGCAGATTTGAAGCATCGTGAGTTTAGGGGCGAAATTCCTATGCGTGTAGACAGATTCGTAGTGCAACATCTTGAGCGAATCGACGATAAAATAAGAGAGCGCTGCAAGACATCGGATGATACAATACGAAGCCAAGGTGAATTAGCCACGACTCCGGATAGCAGCAACCCTATCGATCCCATTTTGGCAACTAAAGAACTGCTAAACAGCATAGACTCTGACGATCTCAGTAATACAAATCTGGAACCTGAACATATCTCGCTCGATATGGTTACACCTAATACATGCAGCACTTCACCAGTTATTGCAATTCCTCTTGCTCCATCTCCGGAACCCAGTCTCCAGACAAAGGAGGACGACACGACCCAGAACTCCACTACAAGTTATGATGATTGGAATGTATGTGAGAACTGGAAAGGTCTCACATACGAAGGTAATAAAGCCATTAAACGGAAAAGCAAGTCAGATGACACACGGGTCGAAAAAACATGGTCAAAACCGACGTGTTTGGATGATTGTCCTGAGTGGGATTTTATTAAAAACTCCAGATACGCCCATGCACCTATTCTGTCAAATGGGAACATTGCAGGGTCAGTCCGATTTAACAACAAATTGCTAAACATAACATCGACTTGTGCGTTCGATGCGATTTTTCAGTTGGTTCTCTGCGGGTTGCTGTCAAATAAAATTTACTCTGAAAGTTTAAAATCTTTAGATTGTCCGATAATCAACATGGCACAGAGTGTCAGCAATACAAATAAAATATTACGGGCACATTATGTGCAGCGGGCATCAATATTGACTGAAGTGTCACTGTTTAAAGCAGAAATCAAAACCTACACGCGCAACATAATGCGCTTAGATGTGGAGTGCAATGCGGCCCATTTGAGCCAATTCGTTTTGGAGAGAGCACCGAGTTACTTATTCGAGCGTTGATTGCTTCTGCGGTTCTAAAAACCAACGTGCATACACTTTCATCAGTATTAATATTTGTCGGAGATAGTCAATAGTACGTGTTCGGTGAAACAACAATTTGGCGCGCTTGGCGGAGTCGTGGCGGTCAGCGCGGCGTCCGCGGAGCGCAGTCTTAGTTCAGTCTTCGTCGAGTCTTCATTGAGTGTTCGTGGCGTTACTACCCTACGTCACGTCTAGCGTACCTAGTGTTATTGCCTAGCGTTGTAGATCCAAATTTATCTCTTTGCTTGATTACCCTAACTGATGTCGGACGATAGTGCCAGCCATCCTGATGGCCCCTCCGACATATTGATAAAATTCTTTGCAGGGGTTTTGATTTTATGCAGGAAGCAATCGACGACTGCATAATAGATGAAAAGGCATGTTACGGGTGCAAGGGTAAAACCTTATGCAAAAACGAATATGGGCCGCATTTGCTCATAGAACATCTGCGATCACCGACCCAGGCTACGCGAATGGTACCCGAATTGTGGGCCATAAATTAAAATCAATTAGAAAAACAATAAAAGTAGGTGGCAAAACTTAAATCCTGGTAGGCGTAATAAATTATAACAAGCAACAAAAAAATTATACCACCTACGGCTTGACGGGGGAGTTCTGGATTCAATATGATGGCTTGACTAAAAAGCGCTCCTCCGCAACAATGGCAACAAAGATCACACCACATATTATACTATATGCTGCATATAGTACTTAAAAATATTGAAACATCCAAATAATTATACTATATTTATCAACAGAAAAAAAATAAAAATCCAAACAAAAAAAAAACAACAAAAAATTAACTAAAATTAAAAAAAAAAAAAAAAAAGATAAAACGCCTAAAAAAACTTCTATATTATGGTGTTGGTATTCTTCTATCAGAAACGCGATAGTTCCTGCCTCCCAGAGTAATTGGAACCATGCAAATGATTTTTTTGATATTTAAGTGTGAAATTTCACAGTTACTTACTTTCAGCCATGCTCTGCTGATACTTTCGTGAGAGTTCTGGGTTTGAATCTGCTTCTATATTATGGTGCTGGTATTCTTCCATCAGAAACGCGATAGTTCCCGCCTCCCGGAGTAATGGGAATGTCGAAAATATTTTTTTGAATATTTTTCATATTAAAATGTGAAATTTCACAGTTTCTTACTTTCAGCCATGCTCTGCTGATACTTTAGTGAGAGTTCTGGGTTTGAATCTGCTTCTATATTATGGTGCTGGTATTCTTCTATCAGAAACGTGATAGTTTCCGCCTCCTAGAGTAATTGGAACGTCGAAAATATTGTTTTGAATATTTTTTCATATTAAAATGTGAAATTTCACAGTTTATTACTTTCAGCCATGCTCTGCTGATACTTTTGTGAGAGTTCTGGGTTTGAATCTGCTTCTATATTATAGTGCTGGTATTCTTCTATCAGAAACGCGATAGTTCCCGCCTCCAGGAGTAATTGGGACCATGAAAATGATTATTTTGATATTTAAGTGTGAAATTTAACAGTTTCTTACTTTCAGCCATGCTCTGCTGATACTTTAGTGAGAGTACTGGGTTTGAATCTGCTTCTTTATTATGGTGCTGGTATTCTTCTATCAGAAACGCGATAGTTCCCACCTCCAAGAGTAATAGGCTAGTTTCCTAAAAAATAATAATTAGTCCGTCTTGTAGATTGTCCAAAATTAAGCGATACGTATTTTTTCTTTTTTAAATTGGATCAGAACTTGTTAAGATATAGCGTGTTAAAGTTGAGTGTGACATCACAAGTTGCTACAATTTTCAGGACACTGTGACGTAAAAGGCCCCCACTCCTAATTTTTGAAGTGTATTATCTTTGTCATTTTATGTTTAATAGGGTAGTTTCCTAAAAAATAATAATTAGTCCGTCTTGTAGATTGTCCAAAATTAAGCGATACGTATTTTTTCTTTTTTAAATTGGATCAGAACTTGTTAAGATATAGCGTGTTAAAGTTGAGTGTGACGTCACAAGTTGCTACAATTTTCAGGAGACTGTGACGTAAAAGGCCCCCACTCCTAATTTTTGAAGCGTATTATCTTTGTCATTTTATGTTTAATTAAAAAAAGAAAAAATACGTATCCAATATTTTTTGATTATCTAAAAAGCGGACTAAATATTATTTCATTATTTCGACCCTGGACACTACCCTATTAAAAAAAGAAAAAATACGTATCCAATATTTTTTGATTATCTAAAAAGCGGACTAAATATTATTTCATTATTTCGACCCTGGACACTACCGTATTGGAACCATGAAAATGATTTTTTTGATATTTAAGTGTGAAATTTCACAGTTTCTTACTTTCAGCCATGCTCTGCTGATACTTTAGTAAGAGTTCTGGGTTTGAATCTGCTTTTATATTATGGTGCTGGTATTCTTCTATCAGAATCGCCATAGTTCCCGCCTCCCAGAGTAATTGGAACCATGCAAATGATTTTTTTGATATTTAAGTGTGAAATTTCACAGTTTCTCACTTTCAGCCATGCTCTGCTGATACTTTAGTGAGAGTTCTGGGTTTGAAACTGCTTCTATATTATGGTGCTAGTATTCTTCTATCAGAAACGCGATAGTACCCGCCTCCAAGAGTAATTGGAACCATGAAAATATTTTTTTGATATTAAAGTGTGAAATTTCACAGTTTCTTACTTTCAGCCATGCTCTGCTGATACTTTCGTGAGAGTTCTGGGTTTGAATCTGCTTCTATGTTATGGTGCTGGTATTCTTCCATCAGAAACGCGATAGTTCCCTCCTCCCAGAGTAATTGGAACGTCGAAAATATTTTTTTGAATATTTTTTCATATTAAAATGTGAAATTTCACAGTTTCTTACTTTCAGCCATGCTCTGCTGATACTTTAGTGAGAGTTCTGGATTGGAATCTGCTTCTATATTATGGTGCTGGTATTCTTCCATCAGAAACGCGATAGTTCCCGCCTCCAAGAGTAATTGGAACCATGAAAATGATTATTTTGATATTTAAGTGTGAAATTTCACAGTTTCTCACTTTCAGCCATGCTCTGCTGATACTTTAGTGAGAGTTCTGGGTTTGAATCTGCTTCTATATTATGGTGCTGGTATTTTTCTATCAGAAACGCGATAGTTCCCGCCTCCTAGAGTAATTGGAACGTAGAAAATATTGTTTTGAATATTTTTTCATATTAAAATGTGAAATTTCACGGTTTCTTACTTTCAGCCATGCTCTGCTGATACTTTAGTGAGAGTTCTGGGTTTGAAACTGCTTTTATATTATGGTGCTGGTATTCTTCTATCAGAATCGCGATAGTTCCCTCCTCCTAGAGTAATTGGAACTGCAAAAATATTTTTTTAAATATTTTTTCATAATGAAGTTGAAACTTCGTAGTTCCTTACATTCAACCATGCTCAGCTGGTACTTTAATGATAGTTCTAGATTTGAATTGAAGTCTAGATTACAATTTCATAAAGCATCTATCGAAAACAAAGGAGTTTTTGCCCTTTTATCTGGATTGAACTTTGAAAATAACACTTTAATCTTTATTCATGCTCTGTTAACACTCAAACGTGAATTGTGAAAAAAAAATATTTTTCAGCTGAAATACGCCAGAACTATTCCTGAAAATTATGAGGAACTATGGAACTCAGCTTTATGCGATAAGATCTCGGTTTTTTTTTTAATTTTCTGAAAAATGCTCTGCTGCCGGAAGTTAGCAGATCATTTTGTGAACTATCATTTTTCAGCTGAAAATGGCGGAACTATTCCTGAAAACTATCAGGAACTATGGAACTCATCTGCATGCGATAAGAACTCAAAAAAAAAGTTGATCTGCTAGACAATGATCTGCCAGGTTCACTGACATGTTAAACCCCTGGCTCCGTGATTGACAATATTGCACCAATACTCAGTCAAATCTTTAATAATTCATGTATAGATGAAGGCACCTTTCCTGATTTGATGAAACACAGTAAGGTCATTCCAATATTTGAGATTCGACTCCCGCGCACGCTCGCAGTTAGACGTGCATAAGCTACTCCAGTAAAATTATACACTAATAATCGTCCTATTCTAAGTTTTAAGAAGATACATTTTGTTAGTTCTCAGAGGGAAATAGCACTAAATACAACAAGTACAGTGATCAAATTACCAAATGTTTTTAAATTAAAAATAAATATACGGCAGTGTTAGTGTTGTAAAACAGGCAAGAAGTAAACAAGTGAGTCACAAGCGACAGCTCTAATCCTATTCGTCGTTAAGCGGTGAGTCAGACATCGCACCACGACTCAAAACGTACCATATAGCGTAACACGACGCCGACACTTCGTGTGCATTAGTTTTAAGTTACTTATATAAATAATATGTATTAGTGTATGTTTTAATGTTATAATATTTGTGTATTGTATTTTTCTATGGGCCTTAGATGCCTGATTCAAATAAATAAATAAAAAATAAGGTCTCAAACTTAACACTTCTGTTCCTGTTTTGTATACCAGACAGACATGATTAGATATTTCGGAGCTACGAAATAACAGCGCCGTAGCGAAGGAAGAACGCCTAGGGATTAACGACACCAGAGTCATACGTTCTGATGACAGTTTAGACGAGATCCGTGAGTTGATAAAGTCTCAGACGGCTCAAACAGATACTAAGTTAAAGGCGTTACAGGAAACGTTATCCGAAATTATCGCTCAAAATGTTGAAATAAAGGAGAACATTAACTTCATATCGAAAGAATATGACGACATAAGAATTGAAAAGTTGGAAGCGGAGCGAAAATCCGACCGCTCATACATTAACCAACTGGAGGATAAATTGGAGAATATGGAGAGAATGTTAAACCTGTCGAAAATGGAAATCCGTAATATTCCAAAAACTAAAGACGAATCAAAAGAAGACCTATGTAAGATCGTAACAGAGACGGCCTCTGTTCTTGATGTTCCATTGCAACGACAGGATATGAAAGATATATTTCGAGTTAATAAAAAAGAAGGCGTATCTACAATCATTGTCGATTTTGTAAACACGGCAACTAAAGAGAATATCGTACAAAAGGTGCGCAGATTTAACAAAAATAACGCCGGTAATAAGCTTAACTCATCACATATTAAGATAGAAGGCCCATCTAAACCAATTTATCTCTCGGAATGCCTTACACTCAGTTCTGCTAGTCGCTTCGGTTGAGTGCGAACGTGTGCTGTGCTATCTCCTCATACTTTTTTCCTATTGGCTAATTAGTTTAACTTCAAATCTCTGTCACACTTTGAGTGTTTTAATGGTGATGCCACGCCTCTTGGGCGGGCCAAGACAGAGATAAGTGATTTCCGAACATTACACCTTGAATCCTGGAAGGTGTACTACATAGTGATTGGCAGGATCCGATCCTGCAACAAAGGCGCGCGACGGCGGTGGGGTGTCGCGCTCTCGGCCGCTGAGTCACGCGGTCATTAGGCGCATACGGTGAAACAGTGAACATCTATCGAGCGGCGGCGACGCGCGACGGCTACGTCACATTGCTACGCGCACGAACATCTGCTACGATCTGCTCGCTACGGTTGCGTTACGTCATCGGCATATCAATGCTACGCGACAGCTATCGACTGCGAACCTTCCACGTGTGCTAAGAGTTAACAGTAGTCGCGTTGTAATAATCATACTTATTTACATTAAAAATGCAACGTTCTATAAGCAATAAATCACCTGCAAGCCCGAGCAGTAAGATTGACCAAACACAGTCAGTCCCGAATATAGTTGAGGCAGTTAATGACCCTGAATTTTCTAACATAAACGTCCGTAAACGCCCACGCCTTGAAGAATCCACAAGTGACAGTTTGCAAGAATTCAAGCAAGAAATCAAAGATATGCTCTCGGCCTGGAAATCAGAACAGGACCAAACTATAACGAAAGTTATGGCGGAGCAAACAGCTTTGGTGACGAAGTTGATTTCAGACATGACCGAATTAAAACTTCAAAACTTCCAAATCCAGAAAACAAATACTGAAATTGAAAAATCTATTTCTATGGTTAGTGATCTCTATGAAGAAATTAAGTGTCAAATGAAGCAACTTCAAGATGAGTGTAATGAATATAAGAAATACACAGAAACATTGGAAAAAACGGTAAGAGATCTTCAATACAAGACTAGAACATCAAGTGTCGAAATACGGAATATTCCTTGCCAAGATAAAGAATTCACTGCTGACCTCACAAAAATCGTAACCGCTATTGCAAACACAGTTGATCTCTCTATCTCACCCACAAATATCAGAGACGTCTACCGCGTTCCAGGGAAATCGGCTTCCAATAAATCAATCGTCGCTGAGTTCGCAAGTGTACATACCAAGGCTGAATTTATCTCCCGTGTACGAGTATTCAACAATAAGCAACCAAGTAAGGAAAACAAACTAAATTCAGAACTACTGGGTATAGCTGGCCAGAAGCGCCCTGTGTATGTGGACGAACATTTGCCCAGCTCCACAAAGAAATTATTTTATTTGGCAAGAGAGTACGCTAAACAACGTGGTTATAAATTCTGTTGGGCCACTAACGGTAACGTCTTCCTACGCAAGCAGCCTGGGCTTCAGCAAATAATCATTAAGTCAGAAGCTACCCTTAAAGAACTGCAAGGGAAGGAATGACTACGTAAGCCTGCTATACTGGATTACACTCTTTTCAACATGTCATGTTATGTATATCAATTTTTAATAACATTAACTGTTTATTTGTCTTATGCCTACCTCTTTATTAAGTTTTTATTGTTCTCAAATAATTTACTTTACTTAAAAAAATATAAAACAACGCATGCACTTACACCTAAAAACAATACCAAACAATACACATATGTACAAATCGTACATACAACCTTACACTCACACCCACATATACTCTACTCAGTCTAATTGTCACAATTTTTCTATTATTCACACACCTACTTGCTTGTGGACACGCAGATTTATTCTACTTCTAAAATGTTCCAAATTATCGAGCTACATTTATATTTCATATGGCTAATATAGTTTATAACATCTTATCAGACTTGGATGATTTTTCAGTTGCAAAAGCTTACACTTGTATTCTGGATGACTGTACAAAATATTTAAATATATCAAACAATACTACTAAAATTCTACATATAAACATTCGAAGTATAAAAAAAAATTTGACGAACTTATGACATTACTTACCCTAATTAAAATATCTTGCGATGTATTGATATTAACGGAGTGTTGGTTAAATAAAATTGCAAACCTTCCCGTGTTAGATGGCTATAACTCACACTACACAAAACAAAACAAAAATCAGAATGAAGGAGTGGTTTTGTACATAAAAAACAACATCCAATGCAACGTACAGGAACCACTTTTTAGCTATGGTAATTGTCTTACCTGTCAAATAAATAACAATTTAGCAATCGTAGCCATATATCGGTCGCCTTCATACAATACAAAACCCGAATTTGATGGTTTCCTGGATAGTTTGGATGCTGTGCTCTCGTCTCTAAATAAATCAAATAGTGTTTATCTTATTGGTGATGTTAATATAGATATCAAACCCTCTAATGCAGACGAGCGCTGCGCCAATTATCTAACACTTAATGCTACTCATGGCCTCTTACCCGGACACTTCCTCCCGACTAGAATTAATAACTGTATTGACCACGTTATTTTAAAATCTTCAAAAATTACAAAAGTTCTTGTTCTAGAATCCCATATTACCGACCATCTTCCACTACTAGTAGAAATCCATGACACAGAATCATTAAGACAATCAGTTCCTGCCTTTAAAATCCCTAAGATTGATTTTCAGAATGCCATAAGAGAACATAGAATGTCAAGATTTCTCTCAGGTGACTAACACGGACGACCCAAATAGATTGATTTTCAGAATGCCATAAGAGACATAGAATGTCAAGATTTCTCTCAGGTGACTAACACGGACGACCCAAATACAGCCTCCATCAATCTTATTAGTACAGTCCAAACTATTGTAAAGAAACACACAAAATTAGTAAATATTCCCAAAAAAGAGAGAAACCTAAAACCGTGGATTACTCCAGGTTTGTTACGTTGCATACGTCATCGCGACAAACTTCACAAAAAAGCACGTAACTTACTTAATAATGATATCATAAAAATTTCCTATAAGCGATACCGGAATTATTGCAATAGACTACTCAGAAAGCTTAAAACAGCAAATGAAAAACTCGAATTGGATAAAGCAAATCTAAATACAAAAACACTGTGGAACAAAATAAAAGAAATTACAAACACTAAAAAGAAATGCGCACCTCCCTTGCAACTTTTAAATACCCATACTGACCCAAATATTGCAACTAACAATGTATGTAAGTTCTTTGCCACTATAGGTACAGACCTAGCCTCAAAAATTTCCACCCCTTCACTGCCACCTCTCTCCATTAAACAGTCTTCATCTAATTCTTTTGTCATTCTCAAAGTCGATAATGCTGAGGTTGAGTCTACCATCATGAGCTTAAGACCCGATAGTGCCACTGGCTGGGATGGAATACCTAGTACTCTTTTAAAATTATGTAGGAAAACGCTTGCACCCTTAATAACGCATATAATAAATAGCTCAATAGCCAAAGGAATTTTCCCCGAACCATTCAAAAAAGCCCTAGTACATCCGATTTTCAAGAGCGGGAACAGAGACTGTGTGAATAATTATAGACCGATTTCGGTGCTCTCGGCGATTTCCAAGGTTATGGAGAGGTTGATAAACAGCCGACTACTAAATTTTCTAAATAAACACTTCATCATAGCGCCCAATCATTATGGTTTTAAAAAAGGTATTTCTACAGAAGATGCAATTATCGACTTAACAGAACTTGTCTCAAGGAAGCTGGATGATCAAAGGAAATGCCTTACCATATTCTTGGACTTACAAAAAAAGTCGTTGTGGCCTAGTGGGCAAAGAACCAACCTCTCGAGTGTGAGGGCGCGGGTTCGATTCCAGGTCAGGCAAGTACAGGCAGTACAGGCAAGTACGACGGTTTTTAGTCAGTAAGAGTCTGACACTCCCTCACCGCTGCTAACCCACAGCGGGAGGGGTCATTTGATGATTTTACGTCGCTAAAAAAAAAAAAGAAAAAAAGGCAAGTACCAATGCAACTTTTCTAAGTTTGTATGTACTTTCTAAGTATATCTTAGACACCAATGACTGTGTTTCGGATGGCACGTTAAACTGTAGGTCCCGGCTGTCATTGAACATCCTTGGCAGTCGTTACGGGTAGTCAGAAGCCAGTAAGTCTGACACCAGTCTAATCAAGGGGTATCGGGTTGCCCGGGTAACTGGGTTGAGGAGGTCAGATAGGCAGTCGCTTCTTGTAAAGCACTGGTACTCAGCTGAATCCGGTTAGACTGGAAGCCGACCCCAACATAATTTGGGAAAAAGGCTCGGAGGGATTCTTGGACTTACAAAAAGCCTTTGACACGGTCTCTGTTCCTTTGCTTCTATCCAAACTGGAGGACATAGGCATACGTGGGAAAGCCCATGATTTATTTAAAAGTTACCTTCATAATAGAAAAATCAGTGTTAAGATAGACACCTACGTGAGTGATGAAGAAATCATCTCATACGGAGTTCCGCAGGGCAGTGTGATTGGTCCTACATTATTTTTAGTCTATATAAATGAACTTTGCACACTGCCACCAGGCCTCTGTCACTCGACGTACTTGCGCGCGATAAATGCCTACCGCTCGCTGGGTTACCGGTAGCCCCACGCGGCTCAGGGCGCACAACAGTCACACGCGCCGCGCGCGCTCCAATATTATTATTTTTATTTCGTGGCATGTTATGCTGTTGGTTTTTATTAGGTTTTTTAAGCTACCTCACAAACTGATGGATTATTTTGAGTTGTGTTGGTTTAAATGCGACTATTGTAAGATTTAGAAACATTTTATATATATGAACTTATCTAGTAATTCTATTTTTTTTTAAATAAATTAATACTTATCTACTTTATGATTTTAACAACAGAGATCATTAGGTACTTATTTTACTTTAGATACCTACTTAGTTATTAGAACTGTATTGTGCGTTTTGTAGCCCAAAACACATCTCGAGTGTAAGTAGGTATAGTTCTCGTCCAACTTAATGACGACTCGGAACATTACGCGTGTCGCTACGCAGAAACCAATTTTAGGTATGTATCAACACTCGACGGAGTTGTACCATATGGGGTATGGCACTTGTGCTCGAAAAATAGTTGGAAACCGCCTTTGATTTTGACGAAAGCTTTACTTAATTAAGTACCTACTTACCTATGCTTACGTATTAGGTAATATTTAGTAATATGTACCCATACTCCATTTTAGTAGGCAATACAATAGTTAACTAAAGAAAAATATTCTTGATATTACTTTTTATATAAAAACAAAGTTTTAAAAAGGCTATCTTAAAATAAGCGTAACTTTGTTTTCCTATTTAAATATTAATAAATTGTAAGAAGCAACCCTAAGTACGGCTACGGCACGGTTGCGGTCACTGAACTGTGCGCTATCGCATTGGAATAACAATCAAGCGCTCGAGCTTTTAAGGTTCATTTTATAACGCAGCTAGGAATTTGTAGGTAGTTGGGGAACTTGTAGGTGCTTATAACAGTAGGTATGGACTTTTTTGTATGGAGTGATTTATCTGTTACGTAGTAACTATTATATAATCTGTGCTGCCACTGCCAAATTCAGCGATCTTCACATATGCCGATGACACAGCAATTGTCGTACATGGTGATACTTGGCTTGATGAGAAATATCACGCGGAACAATCTTTAAAAATGGTTATGAGATGGCTTCAGAACAATTTGCTTTCCCTGAATTTAACAAAAACCAACTTCATTCCATTTTCTATTTGTCACAGAACTAGGGCCCCCTCAGACTTTTCCATCAAAGCACATATATGCGCCGACTCTTCTCCTTCATGCCTATGTTCGTCTCTCGCTCGTGTCACTCACACTAATTACCTGGGTGTAGTGATTGATGACGGACTAAAGTGGCACACTCATGTTGATAACGTAATCTCAAAAGTTAGAAAGCTTACATATATCTTCAAGTCGCTAAGGCAATGCGCAGATTACAAAACATTAAAAATGGTGTACCTTACACTTTGTGAGTCCGTTATCAATTATTGCATCCCGGTCTGGGGTGGCACCGGTAAATCCAAGCTGCTCGGGCTGGAACGAGCACAGAGAGCTGTGCTCAAGGTAATGCTTAGCAGACCGTTCAGATTCCCTACTACCGAGCTGTATGCAGACTGTAGGGTTCTTACTGTGCGGCAGCTCTTTGTGCTCAAAGCCACCATTCGTACACATAGCATGGTACCACCACCAGATCCCACCAAGCGTAAAGACAAAACCACTTGCCCGGTTATATCACATAAAACGGCTTTCGCTAGACGTCAGTGCTACGTAATGGGTCCCTTAATCTATAGAAAAATAAGCAAATCTCTCCAAATGAATAATTTTAATAAGCACGAACTCAAAACTAACTTAAAAAACTGGCTGTATGATCTGAACTACTCCAGTACAGAGGATTTACTTACTGTCATACAGTAGTCACGCAGTTACACCCTCATACATTGTTATAATATTACACAATTTGGCATAATTCATTTCTAACTTAACATACACGTTTATAAAATTAGATATATAAATAGTCGCATAACAGATACATCGCAGACACGCACTCATACAAACCCACGCAGCTACACGCACACACACACACACACACACAGACACACTAATGCATGCACACACACACCTTATATAAATGTAACGGATTCTCGTTAGTTAGCCACGAGCTCTTGTAATTGGGTTTCATTTAGATCAATGCACTAAAAGGATTATTTGTTCACGAAGTAATAGTAGAACACTGACTCCCAAGTCACAGGTTCCCCCTAGTTTGGGAGGCAGGGTCCCATTAGCTAAGCCACCTTTAACCAAAATCTGTATTAATCTGTAACCTAATATTTAAGTACTTTTGTAAAAAAAGGTTTTTGCATAAATAAACTTTTTTTATTTATTATTATTTTTACACTAAAAGCTCAGCACTTATATTACATGGCTAGAAACTTTGCTAGGGATTATTCATTTAAATTGTGTTGGACATCTTTTGGTAAAGTATTCGAAGGATTGAAGGTGAAAAACAAATACTTATCAAACACGAAGCAGATCTCCTTAATCTTCGTCAAAATAAATGACTAGCTTTTAGTATTTTAAGTAACTGTACGCTTAAAAATAAGTTAATGTTATCCTTGTTCTCCATGATATTATGTAATATACACTACCAACTCACGGAAATGAAAACCTGTTTTACACAACACATACTACACAATAGCATCTATTATAAAATTACTCTACACAAAACTTAAAATAATATTCAACGCATAAAACACTTCACACGCAAGCAAACTATTCGTTCCCACAACCCTTTAACGCAATCCTGTTATATAGATGTCAGTTTTTTGTTAGCGATACACCAACAAGTGCCATAATAATAAATTGACATATATCAATGGCTAATAGAAACAATACCCAAGTAGCACAAAACTGTTGCTTAAGAGCTTTAGAGCCAATCCGATTATTACCAAAGGTGCCAAGATCAAGCGCCAGAGCGTGCTCTACAGACCTTATGCAGCAGCTTTGCAGCCAAAGGGGCACAACTTTTTGCAGTCTATAGTTCTTTATTCATTATGTTTGCAGTTTATAGTCATAGTAGAGGCATAAAAGCGACACAGGAGCGGCAACTAATAATTAACACCATACTAAAGCTCTTATGGCGATGGTTGAATGAATGACAAATTTAGCCGAATGAAGAAAAGTTCACTGATCGTTCACCTTGTCTCTCATTTATAAAATATATTTGTTGTTTCTGAGTCAGACATTACTGAATACAAATAAATATTAAGTGAAGGTAAGTGTTTTTGAGCTATATTTCGTATTATATGGTAAGTAGCTACAAACGCAGATCAGTTTATCATGAATATAAATGATATTGTTGATGTATTTTTAACGCGCCTCAATAATTACCTCAGAATATCGTAAAATATATAAATTATTATTACATAAATATTTTTGTATCACATACCTACACGATATTGAAATTACATACTGGACTACATTCGTTTTTAGTAAGTTGCTTGTTCGATATTTAGATATATTTTACTACAAATGCGATAAAAACCTATAAATTTCTCGACTACTAATAAATAATTATCTTGTAAACATGGCGTCCATTGAAAGCAGCTTTAAGTTGCAACTTCCACCTTAAAAGCTCCTCTCTGCGCGTCATAGCGCTAAGCTTCACTCTTCTGAAGGTCCAAGTAATATCTGTACCTCTATTGCAGTTCAAGTCTGCACTGTGATACTGCAGATATCAAACCACACCATTAATGGCTACTTGTTTAGAATTTGAATTGGAAACTCTATAATACGATGATATATTATTGTTAATTGTTTAACACTTAAGTACCATGTGTTACCTTGTTTTCAGAATACCGTTCAAAATAATTCAAACTTTTAATGCACAACAAAATAAACAAGAACTTTGCATGTGTCCATCTAAATGGAAAAAAACGGAGTGTTTTACTAAACTTGAGAGTAAACAAATGGAGCTACTGATTTTTTTTAATATTCTTGAATAAATACGTATTTTTTTTTATAAGTTTTTTATTACTTCAAAACAAACATTATTTTTCCTCTGTAACTGATTCGTTATCAGTAATTGAGAAAACAAAATCTACGGGACCCTTGCTTGTGTTTATGAATAAAATAACAGAATGTATCCAAATGAATGTCCAATGTCTATTAACCTCCTGCTTCTATTGTGGAACCTTAATGTGGCTATAAGTAGAACAGAGGATCAAATTCCTACTTAAGTCTGCACAAAAGAACAAATCACTTCTGCAATGGAACCTTTAGTGGCAGAAAAGTGATAATTATATCTTTTATACAGTTCCGTTAAAAAGTCTACAATTAGAGTCTTTATGCAGTTCTAACGCGTACATCAGCGGCAATAAAAACTCTTTAGCAGCTTTAACCTTTAACATAATTGTTTGAACTCTCTTTTAAAGATGTAGGCTGCAAATGGGTTGTAGAATGATCTCTTGTAAAACCTAGGGTGCCATTTGGTTCAGTTTCTGCTGCCTTAAGTGATATTTACAGCTATGAGCGGCTACGGAAGCAATAGTAGAACTTAGAGTTACTTTTGGAACCCCTAAAGCACTACTGTACAGCTAACAGTTGCAAAATAGGCTGCTATTTCCACTAGTGTGCTAGTTGGGTATATTAAACGAAGTAGACAGAATTTCTATTACTGTGACACTGAGTTTTGTAATACAGAGTTAAATAAATCAACAACGTCCTTGAAAATTATAACGCAGAATATTCGCAGCATTCAAAAGAATATGGTCAATTTTCAAGCACAGTTAGCTAGATTTTCATTTGAATTCGATGTCATTATACTCACTGAGTGCTGGCTTAGTAATGACGAACCTATCCCATTGATTGATGGTTACTCAGCTCATTATTAAAAAATATTGCAAAATCAAAATGACGGAATTGTAATATATGTCAAACATGAACTATTTGAGTTCATGTTTGACATAAACTGAAATTAAAGAACCTGATCCCGCAGGCGCTAGCTTTATTTTATTAAATACTAGCTTCTGCCCGCGACTTCGTACGCGGATCCTGTCCCTTATGCCAGCGACTACGGGGTCAGCAAAATCAATGATCTGTATCGGCTGATATTGAATTTTAAGGGCCCGTTGACTTGAAAACAACGGAATACGCATAGCCATTACAACAGAAACGTACCATAAATTTAATTTTTTTACTTCAACGGCAAAAGCACAGCAGACTACCTAAACAAAACGCTGAGAACTGAACAGCAATAGACGTGACCATAGGGATAAAAGTAGTGATTCTAATTAGTCCGCATTTAAGATGTGTGTGGCAAAAATATTACACGTATTATTACGTAAAAAAACATTAAATGTTACTGAGATGACAAAGTCGTGATGACTTAGTGGAAGTCGTGGTGGTTTAGTGGGTAGAGAACCAATCTCTCAAGTATGAGCGTGCGTCTTTGATTCCAGATCTGGCAAGTACCTGCCAATGGAACTTTTCTAAGTTCGTATTTTCTTTCTACGTATATACGTTTGGATACCAATGACCGTTATTTGGAGGAGATGTTAAACTGTAGGTTCCGGCTGTCATTGAACATTCTTGGCAGTCGTTATGGGTAATCAGAAGCCAGTAAGTCTGACCAGTTTTATCAAGGGGTGTTGGGTTGAGCGGGTAACCGGTTTGTGGAGGTCAGATGGGCAGTCGCTCCTTGTAAAACACTGGTACTAAGTTGCATCGTGACTGGAAGTCAACCCTAACATGATTGGGACAAAGGCTCTTGAGATAATAACGACAATAATAATGAGATATAAGCACCGCCGGACATCTGAGGCTAATGACGGGGAGTAGCGACCCCGCGGGGCTATATATACTGAGTCCTCCAAGGAGAGTATACTGTCCCCAATCTCCGGCCGGTCGGAGTGAACCATGACGGTGGTAGGTCTCACGCCTCTGGCTTGGCTTGGCCGTCCAGAGTGGAGTCGCTGGAGCAGGGTAAGTAGCCCTGCTCGGAGGATAGGTGCCTCGTGGTAAGTGACCCACAGGGAGCGCGTAATCTGCTTTAAAATCCGCCGAGGTATCCTCACACTTCAGTCGCTCATGATGTCCCTGTTGCCCTCTTGTTGCTATTCAGTGACTGATTCCCGGCGGTCTGTCTCCATCTGCCATTTTTTACATGTATCTAATACATTGTCATCGGCAGGTATCCATAGTTCGCGTAGTTTCCCCATTCCTAGTCCATTAGCATCTCATCACAATAGCCCAAGTAGTTTTCATCCATAGTTAGCAATAGTTTAGCACTGAAACGGGGATAGTCCTTGGGTACATTCCTATAGTGTATAAAGGGATAATCGTCGGTTTTGTGTCACCATTTCATTAAAGTTGTCTCAAAAGGGCTTCAGCGTGTTGGCTTCGGCCCCACGTTTTCATGCCGAAAATTCGGAACTCTGTAGTCCCGAGGTCTGGAAGAGACATACAAAATAATAATGAGATATAACGCAACAAATTCGGAGAGTGGGGGCTCGTGACGCCACGTCTGGGTATGTAAAATTTGTACTAAGCAGTGACTTAACACAAAATTCAAGCGTGTTATATCTTCGTTATTATTTGTTTGTGAGAAGAAGAAAAGAAAAAATACGTGTCCATTATTTTAGGGTTATCTAAAAGACGGACTAATTACTATTTTTAATTCACCATACCTATTTCATAACATTCATTTCTATACATCTTAAGACAGTGTAGTATTGCTCTTGAAGTTCCACATCAGGTGTTCCAGATCTTCGATGATTATTCGTCAATAGAGAGTGCTTATCAGATTGAACCACTTTTGCTAAAACGTCATATTTTTGTATGCTATAGTCTAGCTGGGCTCCTAGGGTTCCACATCAGGTGTTTTATTTACATCTTCAATTTTTATAAGTCAACAGAGAGTGCTTATCAGATTGAACAACTTTTGCTGAAACGTCATACCTCTATATGCTATAGTCTAGCTGGGCCCGTGGAATTCCACATCAGGTGTTTTAGATCTTCAATTTGTATAAGTCAATAGAAAGTGCTTATCAAATTGAACAACTTTTGCTAAAACGTCATACCTGTATATGGTACAGAGAAGCTGGGTTCTTGGGGTTCCACATCAGGTATTCCAGATCTTCAAATTCATTATCTCAGCTGAAAATGCTCATCACATGAAACAATTTTTGCCATGGCACCATTTTTGTATCTCTTATAGTTTTGTTGGTCTGTTGGTGTTCTGCATCAGGTCTTCAAGTTTCGAAGATAAATTATAGCCTATATGTTGACCAGGCTTAATACTGATACAACAAAGAAAAAAACATTGAAATCCGTTCAGTAGTTCCGAAGATTAGCGTGTACAAACAAACAGACATACAGACATACAGACAATTTTTTTTTTTTGAATTTGTGCTCCATTACTGTTTCTAAACCCCACCCAATTATTATTTTTTTAATATATTCAATGTACAGACACACTTTTTTTACAGATTTATTATATGTATAGATTAAGAGAGTGGCAATGTTATTTGCTTCGGCTCCATCGTTTATAAATGAGAAGTCAACTGTCTCCAGATGTTTAACCACGGCATCATAATTGGTTTTTGATACAATATTAACTTTTTCACATCTCTGTCTAAATTGGCAAATGTTTGATACTACTGAGGCATGGTCGGTGACTGTGGAATCGATTACAAAGACCGTGGCAGGATTTGACGTACTTAGCAACATGTGATCGAGATAATTCATCTATCTATCATCTATCATCTCACCAAGATCAAGTGTAAAATGAAAGTGAGCTGCTGGCTGCAGGAGCTGAACTATGAAGATACGGAAAATCTGTTAGCTACCCCCGTTTAGACAGCACACACACACACACAAACCCCTTCTCACACACACACAAACTCTCTCTCACACACACATACACATATCTTCTACACATTCAATCTAATACTAACCATTAAACTAACACTGCAAAATGTACCACAATTGTTTATTGTTCGAGTTAAGTCTTACATATCAAAATGTAACAACTACCTACGGGGTGGAGACCTGGTGTCCTGAAATACAGACTTAACGTCTAGCTTAGGCACCAGTCTCCCACAGTATATTCAAATTATGTATACATATATAAGATACCATGTTAAATGTACCAAACATATTGTGGTGAGAAATAAACATTTATTTATTTAATTTTGTAATCTGGTTGGATATGTGTGACCTGGCAGTAGGCCCAATTCTGCAGTAGTGTTCAGGTACGATTCACTGTTCCTGTCAATATTGTTCGCCTTAATATTAATGTTGATACCTATCCCCTGTTAGCACAATGTTTTTTGCTTTGATAGGGCGTATGATACGATCTAATGCGTTCAAGAAATCATCAGTACAATATAGAGATGGAGACCTGTAGACAGCTAAAATGTAGGTATCTGGATAAATCTATATACATATAATAAATCTGTAAAAAAAGTGTGTCTGTACATTGAATATATTAAAAAATAATAATTGGGTGGGGTTTAGAAACAGTAATGGAGCACAAACCCAAAAAAAAAAATTGTCTGTTTGTCTGTATGTCTGTATGTCTGTATGTCTGTATGTCTGTTTGTTTGTACACGCTAATCTTCCGAACTACTGAACGGA
Source organism: Helicoverpa zea x Helicoverpa armigera (assembly GCA_033682625.1). NCBI lineage: Eukaryota > Metazoa > Arthropoda > Insecta > Lepidoptera > Noctuidae > Helicoverpa > Helicoverpa zea x Helicoverpa armigera. Next base: position 111,935 of record JAWIIS010000164.1, read on the forward strand.
TTTCAATGATTTTTTCTTTGTTGTATCAGTATTAAGCCTGGTCAACATATAGGCTATAATTTATCTTCGAAACTTGAAGACCTGATGCAGAACACCAACAGACCAACAAAACTATAAGAGATACAAAAATGGTGCCATGGCAAAAATTGTTTCATGTGATGAGCATTTTCAGCTGAGATAATAAATTTGAAGATCTGGAATACCTGATGTGGAACCCCAAGAACCCAGCTTCTCTGTACCATATACAGGTATGACGTTTTAGCAAAAGTTGTTCAATTTGATAAGCACTTTTTATTGACTTATACAAATTGAAGATCTAAAACACCTGATGTGGAATTCCACGGGCCCAGCTAGACTATAGCATATAGAGGTATGACGTTTCAGCAAAAGTTGTTCAATCTGATAAGCACTCTCTGTTGACTTATAAAAATTGAAGATGTAAATAAAACACCTGATGTGGAACCCTAGGAGCCCAGCTAGACTATAGCATACAAAAATATGACGTTTTAGCAAAAGTGGTTCAATCTGATAAGCACTCTCTATTGACGAATAATCATCGAAGATCTGGAACACCTGATGTGGAACTTCAAGAGCAATACTACACTGTCTTAAGATGTATAGAAATGAATGTTATGAAATAGGTATGGTGAATTAAAAATAGTAATTAGTCCGTCTTTTAGATAACCCTAAAATAATGGACACGTATTTTTTCTTTTCTTCTTCTCACAAACAAATAATAACGAAGATATAACACGCTTGAATTTTGTGTTAAGTCACTGCTTAGTACAAATTTTACATACCCAGACGTGGCGTCACGAGCCCCCACTCTCCGAATTTGTTGCGTTATATCTCATTATTATTTTGTATGTCTCTTCCAGACCTCGGGACTACAGAGTTCCGAATTTTCGGCATGAAAACGTGGGGCCGAAGCCAACACGCTGAAGCCCTTTTGAGACAACTTTAATGAAATGGTGACACAAAACCGACGATTATCCCTTTATACACTATAGGAATGTACCCAAGGACTATCCCCGTTTCAGTGCTAAACTATTGCTAACTATGGATGAAAACTACTTGGGCTATTGTGATGAGATGCTAATGGACTAGGAATGGGGAAACTACGCGAACTATGGATACCTGCCGATGACAATGTATTAGATACATGTAAAAAATGGCAGATGGAGACAGACCGCCGGGAATCAGTCACTGAATAGCAACAAGAGGGCAACAGGGACATCATGAGCGACTGAAGTGTGAGGATACCTCGGCGGATTTTAAAGCAGATTACGCGCTCCCTGTGGGTCACTTACCACGAGGCACCTATCCTCCGAGCAGGGCTACTTACCCTGCTCCAGCGACTCCACTCTGGACGGCCAAGCCAAGCCAGAGGCGTGAGACCTACCACCGTCATGGTTCACTCCGACCGGCCGGAGATTGGGGACAGTATACTCTCCTTGGAGGACTCAGTATATATAGCCCCGCGGGGTCGCTACTCCCCGTCATTAGCCTCAGATGTCCGGCGGTGCTTATATCTCATTATTATTGTCGTTATTATCTCAAGAGCCTTTGTCCCAATCATGTTAGGGTTGACTTCCAGTCACGATGCAACTTAGTACCAGTGTTTTACAAGGAGCGACTGCCCATCTGACCTCCACAAACCGGTTACCCGCTCAACCCAACACCCCTTGATAAAACTGGTCAGACTTACTGGCTTCTGATTACCCATAACGACTGCCAAGAATGTTCAATGACAGCCGGAACCTACAGTTTAACATCTCCTCCAAATAACGGTCATTGGTATCCAAACGTATATACGTAGAAAGAAAATACGAACTTAGAAAAGTTCCATTGGCAGGTACTTGCCAGATCTGGAATCAAAGACGCACGCTCATACTTGAGAGATTGGTTCTCTACCCACTAAACCACCACGACTTCCACTAAGTCATCACGACTTTGTCATCTCAGTAACATTTAGGGCCTTACTACAAAAACTTTAAACCCTGTTTTACACTTGTCTAATAAAATTTTGGCTGCAAAATGAACCATATGTCAACGTCATAATTTGACATTTTTTTAGACAAGGCATAAACTGACGTTTAAAAGTTTTTGTGGTAAGACGGTTAATGTTTTTTTACGTAATAATACGTGTAATATTTTTGCCACACACATCTTAAATGCGGACTAATTAGAATCACTACTTTTATCCCTATGGTCACGTCTATTGCTGTTCAGTTCTCAGCGTTTTGTTTAGGTAGTCTGCTGTGCTTTTGCCGTTGAAGTAAAAAAAATAAATTTATGGTACGTTTCTGTTGTAATGGCTATGCGTATTCCGTTGTTTTCAAGTCAACGGGCCCTTAAAATTCAATATCAGCCGATACAGATCATTGATTTTGCTGACCCCGTAGTCGCTGGCATAAGGGACAGGATCCGCGTACGAAGTCGCGGGCAGAAGCTAGTTGTTGAAAATAAATCCACAGCTATTCAGATGAATACTACACAATATAATAGACCATGTCGCAAAAGATTGCTTAAACCTTGGTTGACCCCAGGATTACTTCGTTGCATACGTCATAGAGACAAGCTACACAAAAAGTGTTCATCTGATCCAGACAACCTCGTACTTGGAACTTCCTATAAAAGGTATCGCAATTTTTGCAATACACTGCTAAGAAAATTGAAAATAAACTATGAACGATCTCTTTTAGAAAATTCAAATAACAATAAAGAAAAATGGGACGCTGTGAAAACCATAGCAAATCAGAATAAGCAAAATGCTACGGCTGATAACCTGATAAAAAGCACTAAACACACTAATTCATTAGAGGTAATAAACAACTACTTTTCTAACATCGGTAAAAAATTGGCAGACAATATATTAGCCTTATATTCTACTGATTTGTTACGCGTTAAACTCAACATATCCACGAATCCCAAGTCAATTGTATTGCTACCCCCGGATGAGGCCGAAATTGAAGCTATAATTCTTAACCTCAGTAATGATTGTGCTGTTGGATGGGATTCGATATCGGCTAAACTTCTTAAAACGGCTAGACATATCTTAGTTCCCCATCTAACAAAACTCATAGAGCTCTGTTTTGTACAAGGCGTTTTTCCTCGAGTTCTTAAAAAATCACTAATAACCCCTGTCTACAAAAGTGGTCCGAAGGACGATGTCGCAAACTACCGGCCAATCTCAGTTCTATCGACAATATCGTGTAAGGTTTGGATATATTTTAGATATCTAATTTCATATGTTATAATTTTTAATAGTAAAATAATTTGTTCAATTGATTCACCAAACGAAATAATTTAAAAATGACATTTTCCGGTTGGAGGTAGCAGCTAGCAACACTTGGCAAATGCCGCCATTCTGAGCGGAGCACCGTACCGTGCGGTCGTGTAAGCGAGATTGTGTTGAAAAGAATAAAGATTGATAGTCTGTTGAAAGTGTTGACGTTTTCTTGGAGAGGAGTCCTATACCTTGGAGTGGAGTTCTTACATTTCAGAAGTGGGCTACAGCGCAAATACTGCGTAAGTACACGTCTTCTATTTTTGTTTAGATTATGCGTTAGCCATTTGAATTTGGAATTGACGTATTGTATATTTTAAATAAATTATTATTTTTATATCAATTTGGTGGGCAAATTCACGTGAAAAGGTTTATTTATTTCAAGGCACACCAACAACTTATTTACAATTGCTTACGCATATAGTATAAGTTTACAATTGTTAGTCCTGTGTAAATAAGTCAGTTACAGGTGTGCACAACGCTCACAGAGAATAGTGTGGTCGGTTGCCAAAAAGCCTAGCCCTTAAGCCAATAGGTTGGCATAGAATTAATTTAATTTCAATGTTTTTGTGTCTAAGTTATTATTTATTTGGTGGTTAAAATACAGATACCATGCCGTTCTCTAAGATGAATTTTTTGGTTAAACCACGTTTTTACGGAAGTACCCTCAAATAATTTTAATCCTCGTTTTTATAAAACCACCCAAAAAACAAAATATATATATCTCAATAGATAGCTAATTTGGCACAACTGGGTATATAAAAGGGTGTGATTTTTCAGTTATTTTTACGACCAGAGATACCGTTTCCGATATTTACGATTTCATCTATTCATCTAAGTATCCTTTTATTTTGCTATTGTGAATAGATCTAACGTGAGTTATTTTTATGTGAGTTGCCAGACCAGACCATGGATGCCACCGGCAGCTGGACTCAGCACAGGCTGGAGATGCCGGAAAGAGAGTCGCCGCGAAGCAACTACACTGGCAGTCGAAGCGGAAATCGCAGTCGACGTCTGGGAGAGCAAGAGAGGAGCGCGAGCCAGCAAAGATCAGCGCCACACTGCCACGATGGGCATCAGGATGTCAACCAGGAACAGCAACCATCACGAAGGTTATGTAGTCCAGTTTTTACTACTAACGATCTTTTAAAGCTACTAAATTCCGTTAAACGTGTACCGTCGCTTCGCCGTCTCAACCCATGGCTCAAGGCGCACCATCGAAACATTTCGATTTTAAAAACATATTGAATGATCCGGCTACTAAAAATCAACGCATGGATGTTTGGCTTAGAAAGGTGAACGAGTGCGCCTCGGCCGATGGTTGGGACGACAAATGACGATACTTTTGCTATGCAGGAGCTGCAGGGATTGGCCAAAGTTGATATGAGAGTAAACTCTAAACTATTTACGTGTCGTTACTGTCCCATGAGTGATATGTGATACACACCGATTGTCTTACTATTGTGTCTGCTTCGTGGACAGTGAAGTGGTTAGACGTAGAAGTAGATGCTACGAACGAACCTATTTATGATTTATTATTATGAAAAACTTGCTGAATCAGTGCGATATCACGGGAAAACGAGCTGTAGATTGCATTAGCATTACCCACAGAATCAGTGATCGGACTGTGAAATCTAATGCACTTGCTTTGCGAGATGCCTGACCAGTTACTTCAGTCCTTGATTAACAATAAAGAATTTTAATTGTAAGCAGAAGAAGGACATCCTTGCCTTCAATGTCCTAAGCCTTTTATCCGATGCGATAAATGGAAAAGTAGGTCACAAAACCGACAACTGTTTCAGTAAACAGGATAGATCTGAGCTTTTTTTTTTATTTGTGTCAACATGTGTGTAACTTCGTTTTTTTTTTTTTTTTTTAACTAATTTATGGCAACTATGGTTTATTTTTAAATAGTGTATAGATTGAAATTAACGAAAATTAAGTTAGAACGCCAAAAATATAACTAGAATAAAAAAATATCCGAATACATGATGGAAAAAGCTGTGTGATCACTTCCAGAATGTGACTCTATTGAGAATGATATTAACAAAAAAAAATTACACAAAGTATTATTAATATTTTTACTACTAATTAAAGAAAACAATCTTGTCAGAAGAAAAAAAACACAAAACACGACAATTCTTTGAACGTTTTATAACAAAAATCAAACTTTCAGTTATGTAACTTTTGATGCACATCGGATATAAATTTTTAAAATATTAAGCTATAATAAAAATATATTTCTGCAGTGATCCCTAGTTATGAATCAAAATTAAATTCCTGTCCATCGAGCGAAATCAGAACAAAACAGTGTTTTATAAAGAATATTATTATTATATTTTTTGTTTAAAATAGAAAACAGGGACAGTCACACCACTAAACGCCTGAAAAGGATAAAGCTTCATCTACATGGACGCTATTATTATAATTATGTAATATTCCAGATCAACATTTAATAATAATCAAGAAATACTATATCTTTTCAATAAATAATTACAAAAAATATTGTATCTCGTTTACGTAAAGATTGTAAACATGAATAAATAAAATTGATCCCCACAGAAAACTATTATTTTAAATTTCTGAAACAACATCACTGTTTCCAAGTAAACTTAACTTTATAGGATCAGTCATGTTGCGACTTTGATCTCAGCCCGTATGTGACCATAGATTTGGTCACAAAACGGAAGTCACATTTTCATACTTGCTGATTAAAAAAAAATAATTATTTGTGGTTCTTTTCCATTTCATGTCATTTTAAACAGTAACCTACAGAAATCCTAATATTTGGTTACGCTGTAGTAAAATTCAAACACATATCTGAACATAAATTCCGTTCTTGTACAACAAAACGTCTACGTTCCTCAAAGTCCTTTTGACTTTAATAGTAAAGTAAAGTAAAACGCAGTAGTATGTTTAAGTAGTGCCTGTTTCAAAGTTTTAGGACCCAAAAATTGTGGCTTAAAGTACTATAAAATGCGGTCACAATACTGAATGTTCAGGGTGGATCAAAATTTTATACGTTTTTTTATGTAAATAAGCCAGAATATTACAAATGAATTGATGAATATTATTTAATGATGACGAATAACCTATTAATATTTTTATAAAATGATTATCGATATTTTGTTTTCTTTTATTGATGCGAGATAAGGAATTGTCCATAAATTGATTTTTGTCATTGATTGTTTAATATCAAGTGGGTACCAAGATTTTATTCCTTAGAAATGTCAAAAGGTTAATATTTAAGTTTACTTACTTCCTTTTATGTATTGTTAGTTATCCATGATATTCCTTTGAATTCGAATGAAGTCTTTAGATTAAGATGACACATGTAATTGATTGAGTAATGATGATCTTTTGAATTATGCGAGAAATGAATGGTTCGCTATTTAGATTGAGTGTCTGTGAGAAATGAAGGGTTCACATGACAATCAATTTTCAGTTGGATATGACCTTGCGATAAATAAATGACTCGTTTTGGTCATATAAATGTGAGAAATGAAGGGTTCACATTTTATATTCTCGCGAGAAACGAAAGTTTCGTGGGAGCATAAACTATTAAGTAAGACTGTAAATAGTTTATTGTCTCAAAAAAGATACACACAAGAGAAAACACGCATCAGTGATTACAATTTTCACATGTACAATAATTTCGTTGAACACTGGTACCCAAAGTGAGATTTAACTTGTGGTATGGGTACAGGGGCTCTCGTTATTAATTTCCACAGATAGTTAACGTGAAAGTTAATCATAGTGAATCGTAGATTAGATGTAGAAATGGTATGGTGGGATCGCTGGGTTCCGTGGATCTAGGTTTAACATGAGTTGAGGCAAACGCGGTTGTTTCTTGCAAGGTCGTTAACGATAATTTGTTAGACACACCAATTCTTATCGGGCAGACGTTTACCGAGCAGCCACTTCTAGTTATTTAGAAGGATTTTAATGAGCTTAAATTCTCAAACCACCGAAATGTACGGATGATAGCAATAATGATAAAACGGTTACAGTCAGTAACTCTTTTAAAGTAGAGTCACCGTTTCCCGCACTCCATTTAGACCACTTGGGGCCTTTTGTGAAGTCAACATTTGGGTATACTCACATACTGGTGGTAGCTGATGTTTTAACAATATCGTATTTATTAGAGCCGTTAGGAACACTAATACACAGAATGTTATCAAGGTCTTAAATGATATATTTGATACTTTTAGGACGCCCATCCGTTTAATAAGTAATCGCCGTAGTTGTTTTACTTCACATGCGTTAAAAAGGCTTTGTCTGGATAAGGGCGTGAAAAATGTTTGAACGCGGTGGCTTATCCGCGCTCAGACGGACGAGTGGAGCGATATGGTCGCGCCAAATTGGAGGCATTAAAGGCGCAAAACGTGGGCAGTGACGAAAGAGAATGGGATAGTAAGATGGGGAAAATCCAGTGGGGTCATAATGATAGCTTGCAGAAGACCATAGGTCCGAGGAGGTGAATGAAATGAATCCCATATTAAACGAAGTAGCCCGGCCTAATGATGTTGATCATGATATTAAATTAGTATTATGATAAGAGTGGAAAGCAGGCTGGAATTTATAGTAAAGGATTTGGTCAAGTGACTAAAATGAATTTGCAGAATGACGGTAAAAGTTTAAAGCTTTTAGAGTTACGAAGGTCTTAGGCAACAACAGGTAGAGACTGGTTCCTGTCCTAGTACTTTAGCGTACGCGTACGCCTAGTGTGTGCGCAACGCTGCCGTGACTGTGGATTGAATGCGTCTTTTGATTCATGCGGAGTCACTGGGGGTGAACGATGACGGCATTGATTGAGTGTATAAATCGAGTAATGATGGTAGTGGTGATGAAATGTAGATAAGCGTTTTAAAAGATATAATATTATGTGATTATTTATTGCGAAACAGATGTATAGATTAGATTAAATTAGTTATTTTCTTATAATACATTCACAGATTATTTTGATTTAATTGTTTTTACCGGATACTTGTTCATTGTATGAATTTAGTATTGTTACAGATATCGCTTCACGACTCTAAGAAGTGATTGGTTTAAAGATTCGAGAGAGAAATTCGTCACGAGTCGTCGAGAATTGACTGGTTCGAAGCACATGCAGATGAGTTTTTGGTGTAAGTCCTTTAGAAATGAATGGTTGAAGGCATTCTAGTTTCTCCTTCAGAAATGAAGGATAAAGATAAAGATTCATTTATTGTATAACTCTGTAGGTACATATTGATGTTTATTAAATACAATAGATTAGATCAACAGTCTATCCAAGTCGGACATGCAATATTAAAATAAAGTAGAGAAAAAAAAAGAAAAAAGATTCACTGACAATACAAAAGTGACACTTCTAAATTACTTTCCAAAATATTCATTTAAATTATAAAAAAAACATTATCAATTAAAAATTTCTTTAACTTTCCTTTGAACATATTTCCATTTAATTGCTTAATTGCTGATGGCAGTTTGTTGTATACACGAATAGCAGTAATATATGTACTTTTATAATAAATCATATTTTTATACAAGGCAAATTAATGTTATACTTATATTGTGTACGAACAAGGGTTGAAGGAGTTCTAGTTTCTCCTTCAGAAATGAATGGTTGAAGGAGTTCGTCTAGTTGAAACCCTCAGAAATGAATGGTTGAGGGATAGGAAGTCCTCGAGAATTGATTGGTTCGAGGCACATGATGAGTTTATGTTGTAATTCCTTCAGAAATGAATGGTTGTAGGAGTTAGCATTAGTGTTCTGACTGTGGTGTCTCAATCAATATATTTATGCCAATATAATATATGTAAGGCTTATTAATGTTAATGATTATTTCACAGATACAGTGTTGTTTTTTTTGTTTTAATTTTTGTGAATATAATTTGAAACGATGTTGAATTGTATAAGTTGTAATTCAATTATTATTAAATTGTAATAGACAGCTGTGTTACTGGGAAGTTTGTTCTTCACCACTTCTTCTTCCCAGCCATAACACTAGGAAGTGGTGAAAGGGGGGCGTTTTGGGGGTGCTGTCCTTTTATGAATTTTGTAAAATATCGCTATTGGCCAAGTGTAAGGTTAGCCCACCTAGTACGTGTATGGGGACATACACGAGGTCACAATGGACGAGTGTAAGGTTTGGATATATTTTAGATATCTAATTTCATATGTTATAATTTTTAATAGTAAAATAATTTGTTCAATTGATTCACCAAACGAAATAATTTAAAAATGACATTTTCCGGTTGGAGGTAGCAGCTAGCAACACTTGGCAAATGCCGCCATTCTGAGCGGAGCACCGTACCGTGCGGTCGTGTAAGCGAGATTGTGTTGAAAAGAATAAAGATTGATAGTCTGTTGAAAGTGTTGACGTTTTCTTGGAGAGGAGTCCTATACCTTGGAGTGGAGTTCTTACAATCGAAAATACTGGAAAAGGTGCTTAACACCAGGCTAATAAGTTCCTTAGAACATAACAAGATATTGTCGGATTCTCAATTTGGCTTTAGACAAGGAAGGAGCACTGAAGATGCAGTAGGGCAGCTTGTAGATCATCTATCGTCTTGTATAGATAATAAACAAAAATGCGATGGAATTTTCCTTGACTTGACCAAGGCCTTCGACACCGTCTCAATTCCTTTTCTTGTGGACAAATTAGAGCGTATTGGAATTCGAGGAAACGCTTTGGGGATCTTTAGCGATTTCCTTCAAGACCGGAAGCAGACAGTAAGAATTAGTGGGTATGTTAGCCCAGATGCCCGGGTTGTATATGGGGTGCCACAGGGAAGTATACTAGGCTCGAGTCTCTTCCTGGTTTACATAAATGACCTATACCAACTAACATTAACAAAAGGAAAAAAAATTATATATGCTGATGATACAGCACTTGTATTCCATGGGGAGACTTGGGATGACGTCAGACAAAACGCTGAGATAGGCCTGTTCAGGGTGAGCCAGTGGCTCAGAGCTAACCTGCTCACCCTTAACGTTACGAAATCTACTCTAGTTCAGTTTAGTTTCTCTAAGCTCAAACCTGAAGTAATAGACGTAAGATATCATGAGTGTAACTCACCCAGCAGCAATGTGCCTTGTTCATATGTAATTATGAGTAAATCAAGAACAGTAAAGTATCTGGGAGTTATCTTAGATGAAAAATTAAACTGGAAACAACACATAGAACTAACCACCACACGTATTAGGAAATTAATATGGATTTTTAAAAAGTTAAGAGATGTGGCCGATCTCGAATTACTACGCATGGTATATTATGCGCTGGCGCAATCAGTGATAGGATACTGTGTTGGGATATGGGGTGGTGCGCTTAAATCGCATATGATTACCCTAGAAAGGGCGCAAAGATCTGTCCTTAAAGTAATGACATTCAGGCCATTCAGATTTCCCACTACAACTTTATACAATATGTGCAAAGTGCTAACAGTGCGGCAGATGTATATTTATCAATTGGTCATCAAGCAGCACGTTATAACACCATGCGACAAAGATATCCTGAGGAAACGCACTCTACGAAATGTATGTCCAGTGATAGTATGTCAAACTGCATCTGCAAGGAGGCAACGCAAATATTTATCATATTAAACAAACAGAGAACTTAATATAAATCCACTTTCACTCCAAGAAGTTAAAACTAAGGTAAATTCATGGCTACTGATGCGTGACTATGCACAAACAGAGTCCTTACTTCAATAGGCATACATATAAGTATATAAGCATATCAAAATACTCACACATACCACACAAATACACATATCTTCAAAACAACACATACCTACAACACACACACTACACAAGTACAAATTACATAAACTTACATACAATTACCTACAGGTTTCACGACAATCTCAGATTTAACCATTGTATCATTTTTTTATTTTTTTTTGCATTGTATTTTACTTTTACCAGGCCTCTGTCACTCGACGTACTTGCGCGCGATAAATGCCTACCGCTCGCTGGGTTACCGGTAGCCCCACGCGGCTCAGGGCGCACAACAGTCACACGCGCCGCGCGCGCTCCAATATTATTATTTTTATTTCCTGGCATGTTATGCTGTTGGTTTTTATTAGGTTTTTTAAGCTACCTCACAAACTGATGGATTATTTTGAGTTGTGTTGGTTTAAATGCGACTATTGTAAGATTTAGAAACATTTTATATGTATGAACTTATCTAGTAATTCTATTTTTTTAAATAAATTAATACTTATCTACTTTATGATTTTAACAACAGAGATCATTAGGTACTTATTTTACTTTAGATACCTACTTAGTTATTAGAACTGTTGTAAGGTTTGGATATATTTTAGATATCTAATTTCATATGTTATAATTTTTAATAGTAAAATAATTTGTTCAATTGATTCACCAAACGAAATAATTTAAAAATGACATTTTCCGTTTGGAGGTAGCAGCTAGCAACACTTGGCAAATGGCGGGATTCTGAGCGGAGCACCGTACCGTGCGGTCGTGCAAGCGAGATTGTGTTGAAAAGAATAAAGATTGATAGTCTGTTGAAAGTGTTGACGTTTTCTTGGAGAGGAGTCCTATACCTTGGAGTGGAGTTCTTACATTTCAGAAGTGGGATACAGCGCAAATACTGCGTAAATACACGTCTTCTATTTTTGTTTAGATTATGCGTTAGCCATTTGAATTTGGAATTGACGTGTTGGATATTTTAAACAAATTATTATTTTTATATCAATTTGGTGGGCAAATTCACGTGAAAAGGTTTATTTATTTCAAGGCACACCAACAACTTATTTACAATTGCTTACGCATATATAAGTTTACAATTGTTAGTCCTGTGTAAATAAGTCAGTTACAGGTGTGCACAACGCTCACAGAGAATAGTGTGGTCGGTTGCCAAAAAGCCTAGCCCTTAAGCCAATAGGTTGGCATAGAATTAATTTAATTTCAATGTTTTTGTGTCTAAGTTATTATTTATTTGGTGGTTAAAATACAGATACCATGCCGTTCTCTAAGATGATTTTTTTTGGTTAAACCACGTTTTTACGGAAGTACCCTCAAATAATTTTAATCCTCGTTTTTATAAAACCACCCAAAAAACAAAATATATATATCTCAATAGATAGCTAATTTGGCACAACTAGGTATATAAAAGGGTGTGATTTTTCAGTTATTTTTACGATCAGAGATACCGTTTCCAAGATATTTACGATTTTGTCTATTCATCTAAGTATCCTATTATTTTGCTATTGTGAATAGATCTAACGTGAGTTATTTTTATGTGAGTTGCCAGACCAGACCATGGATGCCACCGGCAGCTGGACTCAGCACAGGCTGGAGATGCCGGAAAGAGTCGCCGCGAAGCAACCACACTGGCAGTCGAAGCGGAAGTCGCAGTCGACGTCTGGGAGAGCAAGAGAGGAGCGCGAGCCAGCAAAGATCAGCGCCGCACTGCCACGATGGGCACCAGGATGTCAACCAGGAACAGCAACCATCACGAAGGTTATGTAGTCCAGTTTTTACTACTAACGATCTTTTAAAGCTACTAAATTCCGTTAAACGTGTACCGTCGCATCGCCGTCTCAACCCATGGCTCAAGGCGCACCATCGAAACATTTCGATTTTAAAAACATATTGAATGATTTTAATCCGGCTACTAAAAATCAACGCATGGATGTTTGGCTTAGAAAGGTGAACGAGTGCGCCTCGGCCGATGGTTGGGACGACAAATGACGTACCGACGACCAAACTTGATATGAGAGTTTAAACTCTAAACTATTTACGTGGCGGGAGTGTCAGGAGAAATTACTTAGTGCATTCCATGTGAACAAATTATGGTCAAACCCTGGAGGACATGCTTAATAACTTCCCTGTCCCATGAGTCATATGTGATACACACCGATTGTCTTACTATTGTCTGCTTCGTAGACTGTGAAGTGGTTAAACGTAGAAGTAGATGCTACGAACGAACCTATTTATGATTAATTATTATGAAAAACTTGCCGAATCAGTGCGATATCACGGGAAAACGAGCTGTAGATTGCATTAGCATTACCCACAGAATCAGTGATCGGACTGTGAAATCTAATGCACTTGCTTTGCGAGATGCCTGACCAGTTACTTCAGTCCTTGATTAACAATAAAGAATTTTAATTGTAAGCAGAAGAAGGACATCCTTACCTTCAATGTCCTAAGCCTTTTATCCGATGCGATAAATGGAAAAGTAGGTCACAAAACCGACAACTGTTTCAGTAAACAGGATAGATCTGAGCTTTTTTTTATTATTATTCGTGTCAACTATGGTTTATTTTTAAATAGTGTATAGATTGAAATTAACGAAAATTAAGTTAGAACGCCAAAAATATAACTAGAAAAAAAAAATATCTGAATACATGATGGAAAAAGCTGTGTGATCACTTCCAGAATGTGACTCTATTGAGAATGGTATCAACAAAAAATTACACAAAGTATTATTAATATTTTTATTACTAATTAAAGAAAACAATCTTGTCAAAAGAAAAAAAAAACTCAAATTACGACAATTCTTTGAACGTTTTATAACAAAAATCAAACTTTCAGTTATGTGACTTTTGATGCACATCGGATATTAATTTTTAAAATATTAAGCTATAATAAAAATACATTTCTGCAGTGATCCCTAGTTATGAATCAAAATTAAATTCCTGTCCATCGAGCGAAAACAGAACAAATCAGTGTTTTATAAAGAGTTTTAAATATTTTTTGTTTAAAATAGAAAACAGGGACAGTCACACCACTGAACGCCTGAAAAGGATAAAGCTTCATCTACATGGACGCTATTATTATAATTATGTAATATTCCAGATCAACATTTAATAATAATCAAGAAATACTATATCTTTTAAATAATGGAACAAATAATTACAAAAAAATATTGTACCTCGTTTACATAAAGATTGTAAACATGAATAAAATAAAATTGATCCCCACAGAAAACTATTATTCTGAATTTCTGAAACAACATCACTGTTTCCATGTATACTTAACTTTATAGGATCAGTCATGTTGTGACTTTGAGCTCAGCCCGTATGTGACCATAGATTTGGTCACAAAACGGAAGTCACATTTTCATACTTGCCGATTAAAAAGAAAATTATAAATAATTATTTGTGGTTCTTTTCCATTTGATGTCATTTTAAAAAGTAACCGAAAGAAATGGCGGTTTCTAGAAATAAACAGCAATCCTAATATTTGGTTACGCTGTAGTAAAATTCAAACACATATCTGAACATAAATTCCGTTCTTGTATAACAAAACGTCTTCGTTCCTCAAAGTCCTTTTGACTTTAATAGTAAAGTAAAAGGCAGTAATATGTTTAAGTAGTTCCTGTTTCAAAGTATTAGGACCCAAAAATTGTGGCTTAAAGTACTATAAAATGCGGTCACAATACTGAATGTTCAGGGTGGATCAAAATTTTATACGTTTTTTTATGTAAATAAGCCAGAAATGAATTACAAATGATTTGATGAATATTAGTAAATGATGACGAATAACCTATTAATATTTTTATAAAATGATTATCGATATTTTGTTTTCTTTTATTGATGCGAGATAAGGAATTGTCCATAAATTGATTTTTGTCATTGATTGTTTAATATCAGGTGGGTACCAAGATTTTATTCCTTAGAAATGTCAAAAGGTTAATATTTAAGTTTACTTACTTCCTTTTATGTATTGTTATGTGTTGTTAAGCATTGTTAGTTATCCATGATATTCCTTTGAATTCGAATGAAGTCTTTAAATTAAGATGACACATGTAATTGATTGAGTAATGATGATCTTTTGAATTATGCGAGAAATGAATGGTTCGCTATTTAGATTGAGTGTCTGTGAGAAATGAAGGGTTCACATGACAATCAATTTTCAGTTGGATATGACCTTGCGATAAATGAATGACTCGTTTTGGTCATATAAATGTGAGAAATGAAGGGTTCACATTTTATAGTCTCGCGAGAAACGAAAGTTTTGTGGGAGCATAAATTATTAAGTAGGCTGTAAATAGTTTATTGTCTCAAAAAAGATACACACAAGAGAAAACACACATCAGTGATTACAAATTTTCACATGTACAATAATTTCGTGAACACTGGTACCCAAAGTAAGATTTAACTTGTGGTATGGGTACAGGGGCTCTCGTTATTAATTTCCACAGATAGTTAACGTGAAAGTTAATCGTAGTGAATCGTAGATTAGATGTAGAAATGGTATGGTGGGATCGCTGGGTTCCGTGGATCTAGGTTTAACATCAGTTGAGGTAAACGCGGTTGTTTCTTGCAAGGTCGTTAACGATAATTTGTTAGACACACCAATTCTTATCGGGCAGACGTTTACCGAGCAGCCACTTCTAGTTATTTAGAAGGATTTTAATGAGCTTAAATTCTCAAACCACCGAAATGTTCGGATGATAGCAATAATGATATAACGGTTACAGTCAGTAACTCTTTTAAAGTAGAGTCACCGTTTCACGCACTCCATTTAGACCACTTGGGGCCTTTTGTGAAGTCAACATTTGGGTATACTCACATACTGGTGGTAGCTGATGTTTTAACAATATCGTATTTATTAGAGCCGTTAGGAACACTAATACACAGAATGTTATCAAGGTCTTAAATGATATATTTGATACTTTTAGGACGCCCATCCGTTAATAAGTAATCGCCGTAGTTGTTTTACTTCACATGCGTTTAAAAGGCTTTGTCTGGATAAGGGCGTGAAAAATGTTTGAACGCGGTGGCTTATCCGCGCTCAGACGGACGAGTGGAGCGATATGGTCGCGCCAAATTGGAGGCATTAAAGGCGCAAAACGTGGGCAGTGACGAAAGAGAATGGGATAGTAAGGTGGGGAAAATCCAGTGGGGTCATAATGATAGCTTGCAGAAGACCATAGGTCCGAGGAGGTGAATGAATGGTGAAATGAATCCCATATTAAACGAAGTAGCCCGGGCTTATGATGTTGATCATGATATTGAATTAGTATTATGATAAGAGTGGAAAACAAAAGGAGTATTATGATAAGAATGGAAAGCAGGCTGGAATTTATAGTAAAGGATTTGGTCAAGTTACTAAAATGAATTTGCAGAATGACGGTAAAAGTTTAAAGCTTTTAGAGTTACGAAGGTCTTAGGCAACAACAGGTAGAGACTGGTTCCTGTCCTAGTACTTGAGCGTACGCGTACGCCTAGTGTGGGCGCAACGCTGCCGTGGCTGTGGATTGAATGCGTCTTTTGATTCATGCGGAGTCACTGGGGGTGAACGATGACGGCATTGATTGAGTGTATAAATCGAGTAATGATGGTAGTGGTGATGAAATGTAGATAAGCGTTTTAAAAGATATAATATTATGTGATTATTTATTGCGAAACAGATGTATAGATTAGATTAAATTAGTTATTTTCTTATAATACATTCACAGATTATTTTGATTTAATTGTTTTTACCGGATACTTGTTCATTGTATGAATTTAGTATTGTTACAGATATCGCTCCTCGACTCTAAGAAGTGATTGGTTTAAAGATTCGAGAGAGAAATTCGTCACGAGTCGTCGAGAATTGACTGGTTCGAAGCACATGCAGATGAGTTTTTGGTGTAAGTCCTTTAGAAATGAATGGTTAAAGGCATTCTAGTTTCTCCTTCAGAAATGAATGGTTGAAGGAGTTCGTCTAGTTGAAAACCTCAGAAATGAATGGTTGAGGGATAGGAAGTCCTCGAGAATTGATTGGTTCGAGGCACATGATGAGTTTATGTTGTAATTCCTTCAGAAATGAATGGTTGAAGGAGTTAGCATTAGTGTTCTGACTGTGGTGTCTCAATATATTTATGCCAATATAATATATGTAAGGCTTATTAATGTTAATGATTATTTCACAGATACAGTGTTGTTTTTTTTGCTTTAATTTTTGTGATATAATTTGAAACGATGTTGAATTGTATAAGTTGTAATTCAATTATTATTAAATTGTAATAGACAGCTGTGTTGCTGGGAAGTTTGTTCTTCGCCACTTCTTCTTCCCAGCCATAACACTAGGAAGTGGTGAAAGGGGGGCGTTTTGGGGGTGCTGTCCTTTTATGAATTTTGTAAAATATCGCTATTGGCCAAGTGTAAGGTTATATAGCCCACCTAGTACGTGTATGGGGACATACACGAGGTAAGGATGGACGAGTGTAAGGTTTGGATATATTTTAGATATCTAATTTCATATGTTATAATTTTTAATAGTAAAATAATTTGTTCAATTGATTCACCAAACGAAATAATTTAAAAATGACATTTTCCGTTTGGAGGTAGCAGCTAGCAACACTTGGCAAATGGCGGGATTCTGAGCGGAGCACCGTAGCGTGCGGTCGTGCAAGCGAGATTGTGTTGAAAAGAATAAAGATTGATAGTCTGTTGAAAGTGTTGACGTTTTCTTGGAGAGGAGTCCTATACCTTGGAGTGGAGTTCTTACACTGTATTGTGAGTTTTGTAGCCCAAAACACATCTCGAGTGTAAGTAGGTATAGTTCTCGTCCAACTTAATGACGACTCGGAACATTACGCGTGTCGCTACGCAGAAACCAATTTTAGGTATGTATCAACACTCGACGGAGTTGTACCATATGGGGTATGGCACTTGTGCTCGAAAAATAGTTGGAAACCGCCTTTGATTTTGACGAAAGCTTTACTTAAGTACCTACTTACCTATGCTTACGTATTAGGTAATATTTAGTAATATGTACCCATACTCCATTTTAGTAGGCAATACAATAGTTAACTAAAGAAAAATATTCTTGATATTACTTTTTATTTAAAAACAAAGTTTTAAAAAGGCTATCTTAAAATAAGCGTAACTTTGTTTTCCTATTTAAATATTAATAAATTGTAAGAAGCAACCCTAAGTACGGCCACGGCACGGTTGCGGTCACTGAACTGTGCGCTATCGCATTGGAATAACAATCAAGCGCTCGAGCTTTTAAGGTTCATTTTATAACGCAGCTAGGAATTTGTAGGTAGTTGGGGAACTTGTAGGTGCTTATAACAGTAGGTATGGACTTTTTTGTATGGAGTGATTTATCTGTTACGTAGTAACTATTATATAATCTGTGCTTTTACTGCTAACATTAATGTATTTTTTATTGTTTTTTGTTTTTACTTTGTTTCCTTGATTGTAAATGGATTTTTATTGCATAAAATTTGCCTCATGTAATTGGGAGAAGATACTGGCTCTTGTAATACACCTAGCACAGGAGTCAGGGCTTCACTATTCTTGTAAACGCCTTATTATGTCAATAAAGATTTATTTATTATTTATTTATTTAAGTCAGATTGTAAGAAAAATCCGTTAAACTACAGACCCGTTTCTATTCTCCCGGCTGTAAGTAAAATATTATGGTAAGGATTATGCTTGATCAGATGTTAAACCATTTCAACTTAAATGATATACTGCACGACCGTCAATTCGCCTTTACAAAGGGTAGGTCCACTACGGACGCAAGTGCGCGGTTTTTTTTTTTTTTTTTTTTTTCTTTTTTTTCTTGTTTATTGCAATCTGTCTGGGTGACATTCAGCAATATTTATGAAATGATGTAGTGTGTGAGGTGCAGGTCCAGTGACATGCCCTCTTAAGTGGTTTTAAATTAAATCTTGAGGAACTCTTTTCTTTAGTCTCCTTGCATTTGGAGGGATAACGTTCATTAGGTCATGTGTCAATATGTTGGGGTGCAGTTGCAGTCTGTCTTTATAAGTTGTGACTCTCTCCTTAATTTCCTCTTTTACGGTTTTTACGCCAAGCACTCGATGAAGTCTTTCATTGGTGACATACCATGGTGCGTCTACTATCCTTAGCATTTTTGATTGAAATCTTTGTAAAATTTCTAGGTTGGAGTTGGCAGCCGTGCCCCATAGCTGTATCCCGTATGTCCATATTGGCTTTATTATGGTCTTGTATACCAAAAGCTTATTTTCCATTGAAAGCTGGCTGCTTCTATTCATCAGCCAGTACATCTTACTTGCTGTCCCATCGCTAGGCGTTTGGTAAATATGTGCTTTCTCCATGTAAGACGTCGGTCTAGGTACATTCCCAGGTATTTTACTTCGTCGGATTGTGGAAGCTGGACGTCATTCAGTGTTACTGGGGGACAAGTCTGTCGCCGGGTTGTAAATGTTACATGAAGTGATTTCGTTTCATTGGCTTTAATGCGCCAGTCTTTTAGCCATTTTGTGACCTTATCCAGGCTTTCCGCAGTTTATATTAGGGGTTAAAGTATGAAATTGCCGTTTTATTCTAGTAGGTTTTTGAATTGCCATAGAGTCTTCATGGTTTGAGGTTTTCGAATTTAACTTTTTTCACGTGGTTTCTGTGATGTTTTTCTTTTAAAAAATGTGAAACATTTGATTATCGATGTTCAATTGTTTTTGTTATTCAACTTAAACAAGAAAGATGGATACTGCGAAAATTTGAGTAATTTTTGAATATGAGTTCCGACGCGGGATTGAACGGCAGAAACAGCCCGCAATATCAATGCTGCATTTGAAGAGGTGTCTGCTAAAGAACGCGCCGTGCGATTTTGGATTAAACGCTTTCGTGGTGGAAACTTCGACTTGAAGAACGAGCCATGAGAAAGACCGCCTGACAGGTGATTAACGAGAAATTAAGAGAGACGGTGAACGCCGATCCTAGTCAAACTACCCAGATACCCAGCCGAACACCGAATAATGTTGAAAAAATTAGCAGTAAAACAGCCACGACTCATGAATCGACCTTCACCGCTATTGCTCCATGACAACGCGAGGCCTCATACAGCAAAATAAACCGTTTTAACTCTTCAGGAACTGCAGTTGGAAACTATTCGTCTTCCTCCATATTCGCCAGACCTTGCTCTAACGGACGACCATTTTTTTTTGTGATTTGGACAATTATCTACGTCACAAGAAGTTTCTTCCCAGGAGGCAGAACAAAATTCTTTCACACTGTTTGTGCAGTCTAGATCCTCAGAGTTCTATCGTAAAGGCATAAATGACCTTCTTATTAGATGACCGCAATGTATAGATAATAATGGCAACTATTTTGATTAAATAAGTTTGTTAAAAATTAAAAAAAAATACAATTTAGGTTTTCAGTACAAATCGGCAATTTCATACTTTAACCCCTATTAAGATGCTTGAGTTGGTGAGTCGTCTGATGCCATGATAGCTGTGTCGTCAGCAAAGGTGCCCATAACAACATCGTCCGATATCGGTAAGTCTGCGGTGTAAAGAAGACCCACCAAAAACATTAAATGTAAAAAAATGCCAAGTCTCTCGATGCAGTCTTTCCATCGTAAAAAGTTTTGA
>JAWIIS010000165.1:0-5000 GCA_033682625.1 Helicoverpa zea x Helicoverpa armigera
TGTCGTTGCGATAGTAATACTGCTCAGTACGAGAGGAAACCGCAGTTTCGGACATTTGGTTCATGCACTCGGCGAGCGGCCGGTGGTGCGAAGCTACCATCCGCGGGATTATGCCTGAACGCCTCTAAGGCCGAAGCCAGCCTAGCCGAATCCGGCAAGGATATGCTCACTGTGGAGCCCCGAGAGTCGGGAGGCTCTAAACAATGTGACTTTACTAGTCGCGCTTCACCACGTGAGGTGCGACGTCGAAGCCCATTTGGATCGCGGAGATCGATGCTGTCCGCTTAACGCGTGCATCACGGCTCCGAAGGTCCGAATTTACCTCAGTTCGATGTCGGGGCTCGGAATAGTCTGTAGACGACTTCCGTTCCTGGCGGGGTGTTGTGCTCGGTAGAGCAGCGTCGTGCTGCGATCTGTTGAGACTCAGCCCTACGCCAGGTGATTCGTCCGAGGACGATGTTTTGCGTCTGTTACACACACACACACACACACACACAATATGTTGTGTACTGTATGTGTGTACAGTGTTGAGTTTTTTTTTTTTTTTTTTTTGTTTCTAGTTTAATACACGAACGGGGCGCTATAAACTTAAAGTATAATTTCTCTTCTCTTTTCTATAAGCAAAATAAAATATAACCACTTACATAGTTATTACAATTTAATTAAATATAATAATAAATAAACAATACCATTATTATTGTTATAGGTATATACGTACATACATTCAAGTTGGAGGAAAATTACCTACTTAACTACAAACGACTCTGCCAACTCGCCATGGGATCTATGTGACGTTGAAAGCGTGTGCCGTGTCTACCGTTCACCGCCATCCCGATAACCGGTGGTGATATCGTGAAAGGTAGGTACCTACATACACATTATTATATTGATCTGTTCACTAAACATAATATGTACGTGAACACTTGTTATTTCAATATTATTTATTATATAGGTATCATTCATTTATAATACAGATACACATACAGGCAACGAATAACCCATATTAAAACTGATCCAATTAAAAAAAAAAAAAAACATAGGGACCACCCGAACTGGGTTTATTGAAACATGTCATGTGTTTCAGGCTATCAACGCTCAGAACAATTATTGTCGAATATTCTTTTTAACATAGTAATCATATTGCATACACAATTATAGTCACTATACTAAATAGTCAATAGTTACATAATTTACTAAAATTAAAAATCTAAGGTAGGTATTACTTTATATATTATTTCTTGTGATAATTTGTATTTATTTATCAATGACTTTTATTTTGATTTCAGTATGCAGGGCTCGACAATTTATATAGGTATGTATAGTATAGCGACTTGTCAACAAAAATATGACATTATGACAGTAATGAACCATCGATTTGACAAGCAAATAATACATACATATATGTCAAAATGTCTACAATAAATCACAACTATCACTCAGCTTACGACGAACTGGCCGCGTCCAGATTATAGTATTAATTTTTTAAGTCCCTTTTTTAAGGGGACCGGGTGGGGGGGGGGGGGTGGGGGTGGTCACGGGGGAGGGGCGACAGAGACACAGTAATATAATACATTTTTTTTTGGTACACAACCCAATACCTCCCACATACTCCCCCCCCCCCACCCCACCCCCCTTCCCTCCCCTCACCTCCCCACCCCCACGTCCACTCATCTCCCCTCACCTCCCCCACCCTCGTATCCCGTCATAGAGAAAGGTATGAGATTTAAAAAAAAAATAACCGTGGGGAGGGGGAGGGGGGGGGGGATAGGTTAGGGGTGTGACGGACGGAGGGGAGGGTAGGGTAGGGTAGGCTCAGGATGACACAGGGTGCACCTCACATGACATTGACATTGACATTTATGACATGACATGACACTAGATTCGATCGTCTCTACCGATAGTGTGGATTCTCAGCGACACACTATTGTCAAGCGAAGCGTCAGTTCGGTCGTTGTAACAAACGATCCGCGCAGGCGCATTCGCTTCGACGTGCAAAACGCGCTACTTGCTACGACGACGGCGACGACGACGAACGACGACGGTGCGGCGACGGGGCAGAGCGCTCTTCTACATGTTGTATTTTATAATATACACAAGTTGTGTGTGCTCATCTGGTTGATGTATACTTGTTTGTATATCCTCTAGTTTGTACACCTTTCCAGTGTTATGTATAATGCAATAATGTATTTGGGCGCGATGTTCGACGCCGACGAAGACTTCGTCGTTTATGTAGTTGTCGTTGGTGCGGGCGTGTGTGTAGTAGTAGTAGTAGTAGTAGTAGTGGTAGTTAGTTAATATACAATATTAATATAATTATATTATAAATGAACTGTGTCGACCGACGGATCGTGTTTTATGCGTGTCCGGACGAGAACGGTCGTATTAATTATTTGTCATGATGAGACGCGACAGTACACTGTACCAGACGCTCGGACGCGTGTCAACAGTGTGCTTCGCGTCGATTCGAACAATATAAAAGTTATATGTGAGGCGCTCTATAGAATCCGGGCGTAATCGTGCATGGATGTCTCGCGATCGTGTCAACAGATTTTACACACGTGAACATTCAGTCTCGTTACGAACGTTCATCATCGGGGCGTCAACGCCCTCGTCGTGCGAGTTGCGTCTGTAACGAGTTGAGACATTACCCGTTCAGACGTACGAGCGCGCTTGTGAACAGGTGGCGCGCAGCACTCAACATTGTTGTCGTGTTGTGTTCCATCGGGTACACACGTAAAAAACATTTCAGAGCTCGCCCGGTGCCGTTCGCGTATTGTAACGATCGCGAACGCCCGGGACGAGGGAGAACCTAGATCGTGCGCGCGCGCAGCCGGCGGACGCCGTCGTCGGTGCGCGCGCGCGGTTATAGGGTTTTTCCTTATAAACAAAAGAAGCTCCCTGGTTGATCCTGCCAGTAGTTATATGCTTGTCTCAAAGATTAAGCCATGCATGTCTCAGTGCAAGCCGTATTAAGGCGATACCGCGAATGGCTCAATATATCAGTTTTGGTTCCTTAGATCTTACTCAGTTACTTGGATAACTGTGGTAATTCTAGAGCTAATACATGCAATCAGAACTCTGACCAGTGATGGGATGAGTGCTTTTATTAGATCAAAACCAATCGACGGGGCCTCGCGTCCGAAGTCGTTAATTTTGATGAATCTGGATAACTTTTGCCGATCGCATGGTCCAGTACCGGCGACGCATCTTTCAAATGTCTGCCTTATCAACTTTCGATGGTAGTTTCTGCGACTACCATGGTTGTCACGGGTAACGGGGAATCAGGGTTCGATTCCGGAGAGGGAGCCTGAGAAACGGCTACCACATCCAAGGAAGGCAGCAGGCGCGCAAATTACCCACTCCCGGCACGGGGAGGAGTAGTGACGAAAAATAACGATACGGGACTCTTACGAGGCCTCGTAATCGGAATGAGTACACTTTAAATATTTTAACGAGGAACAATTGGAGGGCAAGTCTGGTGCCAGCAGCCGCGGTAATTCCAGCTCCAATAGCGTATACTAAAATTGTTGCGGTTAAAAAGCTCGTAGTTGCATTTGTGCGCCGCGCTGTCGGTGCACCGCATCCGCGGTGATACTGACACGTCTGCGGAGCATATCGTCGGTGAGCCGGCGGTAATACGCCGGTTCAATATCAAAATCCTATCGCGGTGCTCTTCGGTGAGTGTCGAGGTGGGCCGACAATTTTACTTTGAACAAATTAGAGTGCTCAAAGCGGGCTCAAAATGCTGCTTGAATATTTCGTGCATGGAATAATAGAATATGATCTCGGTTCTATTTTGTTGGTTTTCAGAACTCCGAGGTAATGATTAATAGGGATAACTGGGGGCATTCGTATTGCGACGTTAGAGGTGAAATTCTTGGATCGTCGCAAGACGAACATCAGCGAAAGCATTTGCCAAAGGTGTTTTCATCAATCAAGAACGAAAGTTAGAGGTTCGAAGGCGATTAGATACCGCCCTAGTTCTAACCGTAAATATGTCATCTAGCGATCCGCCGACGTTACTACAATGGCTCGGCGGGCAGCTTCCGGGAAACCAAAGATTTTGGACTCCGGGGGAGTATGGTTGCAAAGCTGAAACTTAAAGGAATTGACGGAAGGGCACCACCAGGAGTGGAGCCTGCGGCTTAATTTGACTCACACGGGAAATCTCACCAGGCCCGGACACCGGAAGGATTGACAGATTAACAGCTCTTTCTTGATTCGGTGGGTGGTGGTGCATGGCCGTTCTTAGTTGGTGGAGCGATTTGTCTGGTTAATTCCGGTAACGAACGAGACTCTAGCCTGCTAAATAGGCGTCGTCATTTAGGTGTGCGTGGCCACGTGTCACGCAACTCACTGGCGACGTATTAAAATTCTTCTTAGAGGGACCGGCGGCTTCGAGCCGCACGAGATTGAGCAATAACAGGTCTGTGATGCCCTTAGATGTCCTGGGCCGCACGCGCGCTACACTGAAGGAATCAGCATGTTCTCCCTGGCCTAGAGGCCCGGGCAACCCGCTGAAACTCCTTCGTGCTGGGGATTGGGGTTTGCAATTATCCCCCATAAACGAGGAATTCCTAGTAAGCGCGAGTCATAAGCTCGCGTTGATTACGTCCCTGCCCTTTGTACACACCGCCCGTCGCTACTACCGATTGAATGATTTAGTGAGGTCTTCGGACCGACACGCGGTGGCTTCACGGCCGTCGGCGTTGCTGGGAAGTTGACCAAACTTGATCATTTAGAGGAAGTAAAAGTCGTAACAAGGTTTCCGTAGGGGAACCTGCGGAAGGATCATTAACGTGTAAACGCAAGACGCGACTGGCTCGCGACGCGCGTGTTATAACGTGAACAATAATCCACACCACTATGCGCATGCATATATTGCATCGCGCATATCCAGAGGACACTAGAGTCGTGGACGCTGTGCGTTGAATAGCCGATGATTCGGTGTTGTTCGTCGCGCTCGTCCGTCGTTATGTTTCTCGCGTCGCGTCATGCGC
>JAWIIS010000165.1:10000-15000 GCA_033682625.1 Helicoverpa zea x Helicoverpa armigera
AATACACGAACGGGGCGCTATAAACTTAAAGTATAATTTCTCTTCTCTTTTCTATAAGCAAAATAAAATATAACCACTTACATAGTTATTACAATTTAATTAACATAATAAATAAATAAACAATACCATTATTATTGTTATAGGTATATACGTACATACATTCAAGTTGGAGGAAAATTACCTACTTAACTACAAACGACTCTGCCAACTCGCCATGGGATCTATGTGACGTTGAAAGCGTGTGCCGTGTCTACCGTTCACCGCCATCCCGATAACCGGTGGTGATATCGTGAAAGGTAGGTACCTACATACACATTATTATATTGATCTGTTCACTAAACATAATATGTACGTGAACACTTGTTATTTCAATATTATTTATTATATAGGTATCATTCATTTATAATACAGATACACATACAGGCAACGAATAACCCATATTAAAACTGATCCAATTAAAAAAAAAAAAAACATAGGGACCACCCGAACTGGGTTTATTGAAACATGTCATGTGTTTCAGGCTATCAACGCTCAGAACAATTATTGTCGAATATTCTTTTTAACATAGTAATCATATTGCATACACAATTATAGTCACTATACTAAATAGTCAATAGTTACATAATTTACTAAAATTAAAAATCTAAGGTAGGTATTACTTTATATATTATTTCTTGTGATAATTTGTATTTATTTATCAATGACTTTTATTTTGATTTCAGTATGCAGGGCTCGACAATTTATATAGGTATGTATAGTATAGCGACTTGTCAACAAAAATATGACATTATGACAGTAATGAACCATCGATTTGACAAGCAAATAATACATACATATATGTCAAAATGTCTACAATAAATCACAACTATCACTCAGCTTACGACGAACTGGCCGCGTCCAGATTATAGTATTAATTTTTTAAGTCCCTTTTTTAAGGGGACCGGGTGGGGGGGGGGGGGTGGGGGGTGGTCACGGGGGAGGGGCGACAGAGACACAGTAATATAATACATTTTTTTTTGGTACACAACCCAATACCTCCCACATACTCCCCCCCCCCCACCCCACCCCCCTTCCCTCCCCTCACCTCCCCACCCCCACGTCCACTCATCTCCCTCACCTCCCCACACCCTCGTATCCCGTCATAGAGAAAGGTATGAGATTTAAAAAAAAAAATAACCGTGGGGAGGGGGGAGGGGGGGGGGATAGGTTAGGGGTGTGACGGACGGAGGGGAGGGTAGGGTAGGGTAGGCTCAGGATGACACAGGGTGCACCTCACATGACATTGACATTGACATTTATGACATGACATGACACTAGATTCGATCGTCTCTACCGATAGTGTGGATTCTCAGCGACACACTATTGTCAAGCGAAGCGTCAGTTCGGTCGTTGTAACAAACGATCCGCGCAGGCGCATTCGCTTCGACGTGCAAAACGCGCTACTTGCTACGACGACGGCGACGACGACGAACGACGACGGTGCGGCGACGGGGCAGAGCGCTCTTCTACATGTTGTATTTTATAATATACACAAGTTGTGTGTGCTCATCTGGTTGATGTATACTTGTTTGTATATCCTCTAGTTTGTACACCTTTCCAGTGTTATGTATAATGCAATAATGTATTTGGGCGCGATGTTCGACGCCGACGAAGACTTCGTCGTTTATGTAGTTGTCGTTGGTGCGTGGCGTGTGTGTAGTAGTAGTAGTAGTAGTAGTAGTGGTAGTTAGTTAATATACAATATTAATATAATTATATATTATAAATGAACTGTGTCGACCGACGGATCGTGTTTTATGCGTGTCCGGACGAGAACGGTCGTATTAATTATTTGTCATGATGAGACGCGACAGTACACTGTACCAGACGCTCGGACGCGTGTCAACAGTGTGCTTCGCGTCGATTCGAACAATATAAAAGTTATATGTGAGGCGCTCTATAGAATCCGGGCGTAATCGTGCATGGATGTCTCGCGATCGTGTCAACAGATTTTACACACGTGAACATTCAGTCTCGTTACGAACGTTCATCATCGGGGCGTCAACGCCCTCGTCGTGCGAGTTGCGTCTGTAACGAGTTGAGACATTACCCGTTCAGACGTACGAGCGCGCTTGTGAACAGGTGGCGCGCAGCACTCAACATTGTTGTCGTGTTGTGTTCCATCGGGTACACACGTAAAAAACATTTCAGAGCTCGCCCGGTGCCGTTCGCGTATTGTAACGATCGCGAACGCCCGGGACGAGGGAGAACCTAGATCGTGCGCGCGCGCAGCCGGCGGACGCCGTCGTCGGTGCGCGCGCGCGGTTATAGGGTTTTTCCTTATAAACAAAAGAAGCTCCCTGGTTGATCCTGCCAGTAGTTATATGCTTGTCTCAAAGATTAAGCCATGCATGTCTCAGTGCAAGCCGTATTAAGGCGATACCGCGAATGGCTCAATATATCAGTTTTGGTTCCTTAGATCTTACTCAGTTACTTGGATAACTGTGGTAATTCTAGAGCTAATACATGCAATCAGAACTCTGACCAGTGATGGGATGAGTGCTTTTATTAGATCAAAACCAATCGACGGAGGGCCTCGCGTCCGAAGTCGTTAATTTTGATGAATCTGGATAACTTTTGCCGATCGCATGGTCCAGTACCGGCGACGCATCTTTCAAATGTCTGCCTTATCAACTTTCGATGGTAGTTTCTGCGACTACCATGGTTGTCACGGGTAACGGGGAATCAGGGTTCGATTCCGGAGAGGGAGCCTGAGAAACGGCTACCACATCCAAGGAAGGCAGCAGGCGCGCAAATTACCCACTCCCGGCACGGGGAGGTAGTGACGAAAAATAACGATACGGGACTCTTACGAGGCCTCGTAATCGGAATGAGTACACTTTAAATATTTTAACGAGGAACAATTGGAGGGCAAGTCTGGTGCCAGCAGCCGCGGTAATTCCAGCTCCAATAGCGTATACTAAAATTGTTGCGGTTAAAAAGCTCGTAGTTGCATTTGTGCGCCGCGCTGTCGGTGCACCGCATCCGCGGTGATACTGACACGTCTGCGGAGCATATCGTCGGTGAGCCGGCGGTAATACGCCGGTTCAATATCAAAATCCTATCGCGGTGCTCTTCGGTGAGTGTCGAGGTGGGCCGACAATTTTACTTTGAACAAATTAGAGTGCTCAAAGCGGGCTCAAAATGCTGCTTGAATATTTCGTGCATGGAATAATAGAATATGATCTCGGTTCTATTTTGTTGGTTTTCAGAACTCCGAGGTAATGATTAATAGGGATAACTGGGGGCATTCGTATTGCGACGTTAGAGGTGAAATTCTTGGATCGTCGCAAGACGAACATCAGCGAAAGCATTTGCCAAAGGTGTTTTCATCAATCAAGAACGAAAGTTAGAGGTTCGAAGGCGATTAGATACCGCCCTAGTTCTAACCGTAAATATGTCATCTAGCGATCCGCCGACGTTACTACAATGGCTCGGCGGGCAGCTTCCGGGAAACCAAAGATTTTGGACTCCGGGGGGAGTATGGTTGCAAAGCTGAAACTTAAAGGAATTGACGGAAGGGCACCACCAGGAGTGGAGCCTGCGGCTTAATTTGACTCAACACGGGAAATCTCACCAGGCCCGGACACCGGAAGGATTGACAGATTAACAGCTCTTTCTTGATTCGGTGGGTGGTGGTGCATGGCCGTTCTTAGTTGGTGGAGCGATTTGTCTGGTTAATTCCGGTAACGAACGAGACTCTAGCCTGCTAAATAGGCGTCGTCATTTAGGTGTGCGTGGCCACGTGTCACGCAACTCACTGGCGACGTATTAAAATTCTTCTTAGAGGGACCGGCGGCTTCGAGCCGCACGAGATTGAGCAATAACAGGTCTGTGATGCCCTTAGATGTCCTGGGCCGCACGCGCGCTACACTGAAGGAATCAGCATGTTCTCCCTGGCCTAGAGGCCCGGGCAACCCGCTGAAACTCCTTCGTGCTGGGGATTGGGGTTTGCAATTATCCCCCATAAACGAGGAATTCCTAGTAAGCGCGAGTCATAAGCTCGCGTTGATTACGTCCCTGCCCTTTGTACACACCGCCCGTCGCTACTACCGATTGAATGATTTAGTGAGGTCTTCGGACCGACACGCGGTGGCTTCACGGCCGTCGGCGTTGCTGGGAAGTTGACCAAACTTGATCATTTAGAGGAAGTAAAAGTCGTAACAAGGTTTCCGTAGGGGAACCTGCGGAAGGATCATTAACGTGTAAACGCAAGACGCGACTGGCTCGCGACGCGCGTGTTATAACGTGAACAATAATCCACACCACTATGCGCATGCATATATTGCATCGCGCATATCCAGAGGACACTAGAGTCGTGGACGCTGTGCGTTGAATAGCCGATGATTCGGTGTTGTTCGTCGCGCTCGTCCGTCGTTATGTGTTCTCGCGTCGCGTCATGCGCACGACACGCAGAAGGGTACAGATCACAAAAATCCGCGTCCCCGAGTGTCCGCACGGCGCGTTCGTTAACAATCAAACGCATGTCCCTTGCAACGCGGTGGGATAATATCATTTTCTTTTTTATACATACATACACACATGTATATAAAATACAACACACACACAAGTCTATATCATGTAACACTAGATTACGCGAACAGCGGTAATTTAAAACTATTACCCTGGACGGTGGATCACTTGGCTCGCGGGTCGATGAAGAACGCAGTTAACTGCGCGTCATAGTGTGAACTGCAGGACACATTTGAACATCGACATTTCGAACGCACATTGCGGTCCGTGGAGACACATCCAGGACCACTCCTGTCTGAGGGCCGGCTGTATAAAACAACAATGCCACATTGCGCGAGCGCGCGCGCACACGATTAACACTCGTGTGTGTCGCGCGGCGGCGCACATGACGGTTCTGCGTCAACGGGCGCGCACCGCGTTTGCGGTGGGTGCTCGTCGGCGTTGTCCGTTCAAATATAGTACGGTTGTTGTATTGCGTGTATGCATTC
>JAWIIS010000165.1:20000-22500 GCA_033682625.1 Helicoverpa zea x Helicoverpa armigera
CGCGTCCAGATTATAGTATTAATTTTTTAAGTCCCTTTTTTAAGGGGACCGGGTGGGGGGGGGGGGGTGGGGGGTGGTCACGGGGGAGGGGCGACAGAGACACAGTAATATAATACATTTTTTTTTGGTACACAACCCAATACCTCCCACATACTCCCCCCCCCCACCCCACCCCCTTCCCTCCCTCACCTCCCCACCCCCACGTCCACTCATCTCCCCTCACCTCCCCACACCCTCGTATCCCGTCATAGAGAAAGGTATGAGATTTAAAAAAAAAAATAACCGTGGGGAGGGGGGAGGGGGGGGGATAGGTTAGGGGTGTGACGGACGGAGGGGAGGGTAGGGTAGGGTAGGCTCAGGATGACACAGGGTGCACCTCACATGACATTGACATTGACATTTATGACATGACATGACACTAGATTCGATCGTCTCTACCGATAGTGTGGATTCTCAGCGACACACTATTGTCAAGCGAAGCGTCAGTTCGGTCGTTGTAACAAACGATCCGCGCAGGCGCATTCGCTTCGACGTGCAAAACGCGCTACTTGCTACGACGACGGCGACGACGACGAACGACGACGGTGCGGCGACGGGGCAGAGCGCTCTTCTACATGTTGTATTTTATAATATACACAAGTTGTGTGTGCTCATCTGGTTGATGTATACTTGTTTGTATATCCTCTAGTTTGTACACCTTTCCAGTGTTATGTATAATGCAATAATGTATTTGGGCGCGATGTTCGACGCCGACGAAGACTTCGTCGTTTATGTAGTTGTCGTTGGTGCGTGGCGTGTGTAGTAGTAGTAGTAGTAGTAGTAGTGGTAGTTAGTTAATATACAATATTAATATAATTATATATTATAATGAACTGTGTCGACCGACGGATCGTGTTTTATGCGTGTCCGGACGAGAACGGTCGTATTAATTATTTGTCATGATGAGACGCGACAGTACACTGTACCAGACGCTCGGACGCGTGTCAACAGTGTGCTTCGCGTCGATTCGAACAATATAAAAGTTATATGTGAGGCGCTCTATAGAATCCGGGCGTAATCGTGCATGGATGTCTCGCGATCGTGTCAACAGATTTTACACACGTGAACATTCAGTCTCGTTACGAACGTTCATCATCGGGGCGTCAACGCCCTCGTCGTGCGAGTTGCGTCTGTAACGAGTTGAGACATTACCCGTTCAGACGTACGAGCGCGCTTGTGAACAGGTGGCGCGCAGCACTCAACATTGTTGTCGTGTTGTGTTCCATCGGGTACACACGTAAAAAACATTTCAGAGCTCGCCCGGTGCCGTTCGCGTATTGTAACGATCGCGAACGCCCGGGACGAGGGAGAACCTAGATCGTGCGCGCGCGCAGCCGGCGGACGCCGTCGTCGGTGCGCGCGCGCGGTTATAGGGTTTTTCCTTATAAACAAAAGAAGCTCCCTGGTTGATCCTGCCAGTAGTTATATGCTTGTCTCAAAGATTAAGCCATGCATGTCTCAGTGCAAGCCGTATTAAGGCGATACCGCGAATGGCTCAATATATCAGTTTTGGTTCCTTAGATCTTACTCAGTTACTTGGATAACTGTGGTAATTCTAGAGCTAATACATGCAATCAGAACTCTGACCAGTGATGGGATGAGTGCTTTTATTAGATCAAAACCAATCGACGGAGGGCCTCGCGTCCGAAGTCGTTAATTTTGATGAATCTGGATAACTTTTGCCGATCGCATGGTCCAGTACCGGCGACGCATCTTTCAAATGTCTGCCTTATCAACTTTCGATGGTAGTTTCTGCGACTACCATGGTTGTCACGGGTAACGGGGAATCAGGGTTCGATTCCGGAGAGGGAGCCTGAGAAACGGCTACCACATCCAAGGAAGGCAGCAGGCGCGCAAATTACCCACTCCCGGCACGGGGAGGTAGTGACGAAAAATAACGATACGGGACTCTTACGAGGCCTCGTAATCGGAATGAGTACACTTTAAATATTTTAACGAGGAACAATTGGAGGGCAAGTCTGGTGCCAGCAGCCGCGGTAATTCCAGCTCCAATAGCGTATACTAAAATTGTTGCGGTTAAAAAGCTCGTAGTTGCATTTGTGCGCCGCGCTGTCGGTGCACCGCATCCGCGGTGATACTGACACGTCTGCGGAGCATATCGTCGGTGAGCCGGCGGTAATACGCCGGTTCAATATCAAAATCCTATCGCGGTGCTCTTCGGTGAGTGTCGAGGTGGGCCGACAATTTTACTTTGAACAAATTAGAGTGCTCAAAGCGGGCTCAAAATGCTGCTTGAATATTTCGTGCATGGAATAATAGAATATGATCTCGGTTCTATTTTGTTGGTTTTCAGAACTCCGAGGTAATGATTAATAGGGATAACTGGGGGCATTCGTATTGCGACGTTAGAGGTGAAATTCTTGGATCGTCGCAAGACGAACATCAGCGAAAGCATTTGCCAAAGGTGTTTTCATCAATCAAGAACGAAAGTTAGAGGTTC
>JAWIIS010000165.1:27500-35000 GCA_033682625.1 Helicoverpa zea x Helicoverpa armigera
GCGTTGAACGCGATTCAGGAACGGGTGGCAAACTCTTCGGAAAAATACGTTCAGGTTATACTGCTAGACATCTCGGGGGCATTTGACAACGCATGGTGGCCCATGGTCCTGACGAAGGCAAAACAGGGCGGATGTCCGCCAAACATTTACAAGATCTTGGTGAGCTACTTCACAGATAGGCGCGTCGGACTATTCATGGGTGACCAGGCGGTGTGGAAGCGGTCCACTATGGGCTGCCCTCAGGGGTCAGTATTAGGGCCAACACTCTGGAATCTCCTGCTCGATGACATCCTCAGGCTGCCGCTGCCGGCGGGCGTTACGGTAGTCGCTTACGCGGACGATATAACTGTTATGATCGAGGCGCCGAATCGGGCGGCGATCGAGCGCAATGCGCACACGTCGCTCGAGATGGTGTCCGCCTGGGGGACTCGGAACCGTCTATCTTTTTCAGCTGCAAAGTCGCAGACCCTCACCTTGAAGGGGAAATTTAAACGTCCCCCCACAGTACGCATGGACGGCGCCTCAATCGCACACGTTGCACAGGCCAAGTTGCTGGGCGTTGTAATAGATGAAGCAGGCTCCTACGTGCCGCATGCGAATTTGGCCGGCCAACGGGCTGTGAACGCATTCGGGAAGATGTCGAGAGTATCCGCTTCTTCCTGGGGCATCAGGTATCGGGCCCTACGAGTCCTGTTTTCAGGGACTTATGTGGCAATTCTTACTTATGCTGCGGCCGTATGGTGGCGGAGTACACAAAGATATGCAGTGCGGAGTGCGCTGCTCCGTACGCAACGCCCAGCACTCATTTTATTGTCAAAGGCTTACAGGTCGGTCAGCACCGCAGCGTTACCTGTGCTGGCGGGCGTACTTCCGGCCGACCTGGAGGTCTGTAGGGCGGGACGAATCGCGCAGGAGTGTTCTGCATTGGCCAGTAGGGAGCGTCGGGTGGCAATTAGAAACGTTAGGGTGGAGGTTATTGCTCAATGGCAGGAACGATGGCAACATTCACTTAACGGTAGGGAGTTGTATTTATTCTTTCCAGACGTTATGGACCGACTATCGTACGGTTGGGTGGAACCAGAATATGTGACGTCACAGATTCTAACGGGACACGGGAGCTTCAGGAGCCGCCTACACGCAATGTCGTTATGCGACACTGCTAAATGCTATTGTGGGCAGGCGGATGAAACTCGGGATCATGTCCTGTGGGATTGCACTCTGTACGTCGAAGAGAGAACGGAAATGTTGGCAGACTGGAACAGGGAGGAAGCTGGACCGATTTATCACAGAGAACTCGTAGCAAGTGCTGAAGGATTTCGGAGACTGAAAACCTTTGCTCACAAGTGGCACAAAAGGAGGAAAGAGCTGGAAGACCAGAACTGAAGCAAGGAAACCGAGCAGCTCGGACGCGCAGTACTGTAATGTGGTGTAGCACGCCCCAGAAAGGGGAGAAGTGACAGAGAAGGGACAGGACATAGAATTTGGAGTTTACAAAGCACTTCCTGGTAGAGTACGCTAAAAAAATACAATCCTAGCAACACAGTTACCAGGAGTGTCTCCAGGTCCGTATGCCGCAAGGCGGGCAGGACCTACAGCGGAGGGTGGTGGGAATATGTCCCTATCTACTATCTAGCGAAACCACAGCCAAGGGAACGGGCTTGGGAGAATCAGCGGGGAAAGAAGACCCTGTTGAGCTTGACTCTAGTCTGGCATTGTAAGGAGACATGAGAGGTGTAGCATAAGTGGGAGATCGTTCGCGCGATCGTCGCTGAAAAACCACTACTTTCATTGTTTCATTACTTACTCGGTTGGGCGGAAGCGGTGCGCGGTCGATAATATCGGCGGGCGCACGGTGTTTCGTTCCAAGCGTGCAGAGTGGCGACGTGGCGGCAACGCTCGTCGCCGTACAACTCCCGCGTGATCCGGTTCGAGGACACTGCCAGGCGGGTAGTTTGACTGGGGCGGTACATCTGTCAAAGAATAACGCAGGTGTCCTAAGGCCAGCTCAGCGAGGACAGAAACCTCGCGTGGAGCAAAAGGGCAAAAGCTGGCTTGATCCAGATGTTCAGTACGCATAGGGACTGCGAAAGCACGGCCTATCGATCCTTTAGTATAAAGAGTTTTTAGCAAGAGGTGCCAGAAAAGTTACCACAGGGATAACTGGCTTGTGGCAGCCAAGCGTTCATAGCGACGTTGCTTTTTGATCCTTCGATGTCGGCTCTTCCTATCATTGCGAAGCAAAATTCGCCAAGCGTTGGATTGTTCACCCATCAAAAGGGAACGTGAGCTGGGTTTAGACCGTCGTGAGACAGGTTAGTTTTACCCTACTGATGGCTTGTCGTTGCGATAGTAATACTGCTCAGTACGAGAGGAACCGCAGTTTCGGACATTTGGTTCATGCACTCGGCCGAGCGGCCGGTGGTGCGAAGCTACCATCCGCGGGATTATGCCTGAACGCCTCTAAGGCCGAAGCCAGCCTAGCCGAATCCGGCAAGGATATGCTCACTGTGGAGCCCCGAGAGTCGGGAGGCTCTAAACAATGTGACTTTACTAGTCGCGCTTCACCACGTGAGGTGCGACGTCGAAGCCCATTTGGATCGCGGAGATCGATGCTGTCCGCTTAACGCGTGCATCACGGCTCCGAAGGTCCGAATTTACCTCAGTTCGATGTCGGGGCTCGGAATAGTCTGTAGACGACTTCCGTTCCTGGCGGGGTGTTGTGCTCGGTAGAGCAGCGTCGTGCTGCGATCTGTTGAGACTCAGCCCTACGCCAGGTGATTCGTCCGAGGACGATGTTTTGCGTCTGTTACACACACACACACACACACACAATATGTTGTGTACTGTATGTGTGTACAGTGTTGAGTTTTTTTTTTTTTTTTTTTTGTTTCTAGTTTAATACACGAACGGGGCGCTATAAACTTAAAGTATAATTTCTCTTCTCTTTTCTATAAGCAAAATAAAATATAACCACTTACATAGTTATTACAATTTAATTAACATAATAAATAAATAAACAATACCATTATTATTGTTATAGGTATATACGTACATACATTCAAGTTGGAGGAAAATTACCTACTTAACTACAAACGACTCTGCCAACTCGCCATGGGATCTATGTGACGTTGAAAGCGTGTGCCGTGTCTACCGTTCACCGCCATCCCGATAACCGGTGGTGATATCGTGAAAGGTAGGTACCTACATACACATTATTATATTGATCTGTTCACTAAACATAATATGTACGTGAACACTTGTTATTTCAATATTATTTATTATATAGGTATCATTCATTTATAATACAGATACACATACAGGCAACGAATAACCCATATTAAAACTGATCCAATTAAAAAAAAAAAAAACATAGGGACCACCCGAACTGGGTTTATTGAAACATGTCATGTGTTTCAGGCTATCAACGCTCAGAACAATTATTGTCGAATATTCTTTTTAACATAGTAATCATATTGCATACACAATTATAGTCACTATACTAAATAGTCAATAGTTACATAATTTACTAAAATTAAAAATCTAAGGTAGGTATTACTTTATATATTATTTCTTGTGATAATTTGTATTTATTTATCAATGACTTTTATTTTGATTTCAGTATGCAGGGCTCGACAATTTATATAGGTATGTATAGTATAGCGACTTGTCAACAAAAATATGACATTATGACAGTAATGAACCATCGATTTGACAAGCAAATAATACATACATATATGTCAAAATGTCTACAATAAATCACAACTATCACTCAGCTTACGACGAACTGGCCGCGTCCAGATTATAGTATTAATTTTTTAAGTCCCTTTTTTAAGGGGACCGGGTGGGGGGGGGGGGGGTGGGGGGTGGTCACGGGGGAGGGGCGACAGAGACACAGTAATATAATACATTTTTTTTTGGTACACAACCCAATACCTCCCACATACTCCCCCCCCCCACCCCACCCCCCTTCCCTCCCCTCACCTCCCCACCCCCACGTCCACTCATCTCCCCTCACCTCCCCACACCCTCGTATCCCGTCATAGAGAAAGGTATGAGATTTAAAAAAAAAAATAACCGTGGGGAGGGGGGAGGGGGGGGGGATAGGTTAGGGGTGTGACGGACGGAGGGGAGGGTAGGGTAGGGTAGGCTCAGGATGACACAGGGTGCACCTCACATGACATTGACATTGACATTTATGACATGACATGACACTAGATTCGATCGTCTCTACCGATAGTGTGGATTCTCAGCGACACACTATTGTCAAGCGAAGCGTCAGTTCGGTCGTTGTAACAAACGATCCGCGCAGGCGCATTCGCTTCGACGTGCAAAACGCGCTACTTGCTACGACGACGGCGACGACGACGAACGACGACGGTGCGGCGACGGGGCAGAGCGCTCTTCTACATGTTGTATTTTATAATATACACAAGTTGTGTGTGCTCATCTGGTTGATGTATACTTGTTTGTATATCCTCTAGTTTGTACACCTTTCCAGTGTTATGTATAATGCAATAATGTATTTGGGCGCGATGTTCGACGCCGACGAAGACTTCGTCGTTTATGTAGTTGTCGTTGGTGCGTGGCGTGTGTAGTAGTAGTAGTAGTAGTAGTAGTGGTAGTTAGTTAATATACAATATTAATATAATTATATATTATAAATGAACTGTGTCGACCGACGGATCGTGTTTTATGCGTGTCCGGACGAGAACGGTCGTATTAATTATTTGTCATGATGAGACGCGACAGTACACTGTACCAGACGCTCGGACGCGTGTCAACAGTGTGCTTCGCGTCGATTCGAACAATATAAAAGTTATATGTGAGGCGCTCTATAGAATCCGGGCGTAATCGTGCATGGATGTCTCGCGATCGTGTCAACAGATTTTACACACGTGAACATTCAGTCTCGTTACGAACGTTCATCATCGGGGCGTCAACGCCCTCGTCGTGCGAGTTGCGTCTGTAACGAGTTGAGACATTACCCGTTCAGACGTACGAGCGCGCTTGTGAACAGGTGGCGCGCAGCACTCAACATTGTTGTCGTGTTGTGTTCCATCGGGTACACACGTAAAAAACATTTCAGAGCTCGCCCGGTGCCGTTCGCGTATTGTAACGATCGCGAACGCCCGGGACGAGGGAGAACCTAGATCGTGCGCGCGCGCAGCCGGCGGACGCCGTCGTCGGTGCGCGCGCGCGGTTATAGGGTTTTTCCTTATAAACAAAAGAAGCTCCCTGGTTGATCCTGCCAGTAGTTATATGCTTGTCTCAAAGATTAAGCCATGCATGTCTCAGTGCAAGCCGTATTAAGGCGATACCGCGAATGGCTCAATATATCAGTTTTGGTTCCTTAGATCTTACTCAGTTACTTGGATAACTGTGGTAATTCTAGAGCTAATACATGCAATCAGAACTCTGACCAGTGATGGGATGAGTGCTTTTATTAGATCAAAACCAATCGACGGAGGGCCTCGCGTCCGAAGTCGTTAATTTTGATGAATCTGGATAACTTTTGCCGATCGCATGGTCCAGTACCGGCGACGCATCTTTCAAATGTCTGCCTTATCAACTTTCGATGGTAGTTTCTGCGACTACCATGGTTGTCACGGGTAACGGGGAATCAGGGTTCGATTCCGGAGAGGGAGCCTGAGAAACGGCTACCACATCCAAGGAAGGCAGCAGGCGCGCAAATTACCCACTCCCGGCACGGGGAGGTAGTGACGAAAAATAACGATACGGGACTCTTACGAGGCCTCGTAATCGGAATGAGTACACTTTAAATATTTTAACGAGGAACAATTGGAGGGCAAGTCTGGTGCCAGCAGCCGCGGTAATTCCAGCTCCAATAGCGTATACTAAAATTGTTGCGGTTAAAAAGCTCGTAGTTGCATTTGTGCGCCGCGCTGTCGGTGCACCGCATCCGCGGTGATACTGACACGTCTGCGGAGCATATCGTCGGTGAGCCGGCGGTAATACGCCGGTTCAATATCAAAATCCTATCGCGGTGCTCTTCGGTGAGTGTCGAGGTGGGCCGACAATTTTACTTTGAACAAATTAGAGTGCTCAAAGCGGGCTCAAAATGCTGCTTGAATATTTCGTGCATGGAATAATAGAATATGATCTCGGTTCTATTTTGTTGGTTTTCAGAACTCCGAGGTAATGATTAATAGGGATAACTGGGGGCATTCGTATTGCGACGTTAGAGGTGAAATTCTTGGATCGTCGCAAGACGAACATCAGCGAAAGCATTTGCCAAAGGTGTTTTCATCAATCAAGAACGAAAGTTAGAGGTTCGAAGGCGATTAGATACCGCCCTAGTTCTAACCGTAAATATGTCATCTAGCGATCCGCCGACGTTACTACAATGGCTCGGCGGGCAGCTTCCGGGAAACCAAAGATTTTGGACTCCGGGGGGAGTATGGTTGCAAAGCTGAAACTTAAAGGAATTGACGGAAGGGCACCACCAGGAGTGGAGCCTGCGGCTTAATTTGACTCAACACGGGAAATCTCACCAGGCCCGGACACCGGAAGGATTGACAGATTAACAGCTCTTTCTTGATTCGGTGGGTGGTGGTGCATGGCCGTTCTTAGTTGGTGGAGCGATTTGTCTGGTTAATTCCGGTAACGAACGAGACTCTAGCCTGCTAAATAGGCGTCGTCATTTAGGTGTGCGTGGCCACGTGTCACGCAACTCACTGGCGACGTATTAAAATTCTTCTTAGAGGGACCGGCGGCTTCGAGCCGCACGAGATTGAGCAATAACAGGTCTGTGATGCCCTTAGATGTCCTGGGCCGCACGCGCTACCTTCAGTGTAGCGCGCGTGCGCCCAATGGAAATCATAAAGGAATCAGCATGTTCTCCCTGGCCTAGAGGCCCGGGCAACCCGCTGAAACTCCTTCGTGCTGGGGATTGGGGTTTGCAATTATCCCCCATAAACGAGGAATTCCTAGTAAGCGCGAGTCATAAGCTCGCGTTGATTACGTCCCTGCCCTTTGTACACACCGCCCGTCGCTACTACCGATTGAATGATTTAGTGAGGTCTTCGGACCGACACGCGGTGGCTTCACGGCCGTCGGCGTTGCTGGGAAGTTGACCAAACTTGATCATTTAGAGGAAGTAAAAGTCGTAACAAGGTTTCCGTAGGGGAACCTGCGGAAGGATCATTAACGTGTAAACGCAAGACGCGACTGGCTCGCGACGCGCGTGTTATAACGTGAACAATAATCCACACCACTATGCGCATGCATATATTGCATCGCGCATATCCAGAGGACACTAGAGTCGTGGACGCTGTGCGTTGAATAGCCGATGATTCGGTGTTGTTCGTCGCGCTCGTCCGTCGTTATGTGTTCTCGCGTCGCGTCATGCGCACGACACGCAGAAGGGTACAGATCACAAAAATCCGCGTCCCCGAGTGTCCGCACGGCGCGTTCGTTAACAATCAAACGCATGTCCCTTGCAACGCGGTGGGATAATATCATTTTCTTTTTTATACATAC
>JAWIIS010000165.1:40000-45000 GCA_033682625.1 Helicoverpa zea x Helicoverpa armigera
GTCGTGCTGCGATCTGTTGAGACTCAGCCCTACGCCAGGTGA
Organism: Helicoverpa zea x Helicoverpa armigera; assembly: GCA_033682625.1. Taxonomy (NCBI): domain Eukaryota; kingdom Metazoa; phylum Arthropoda; class Insecta; order Lepidoptera; family Noctuidae; genus Helicoverpa; species Helicoverpa zea x Helicoverpa armigera. Next base: position 40,043 of record JAWIIS010000165.1, read on the forward strand.
TTCGTCCGAGGACGATGTTTTGCGTCTGTTACACACACACACACACACACACACAATATGTTGTGTACTGTATGTGTGTACAGTGTTGAGTTTTTTTTTTTTTTTTTTTTGTTTCTAGTTTAATACACGAACGGGGCGCTATAAACTTAAAGTATAATTTCTCTTCTCTTTTCTATAAGCAAAATAAAATATAACCACTTACATAGTTATTACAATTTAATTAACATAATAAATAAATAAACAATACCATTATTATTGTTATAGGTATATACGTACATACATTCAAGTTGGAGGAAAATTACCTACTTAACTACAAACGACTCTGCCAACTCGCCATGGGATCTATGTGACGTTGAAAGCGTGTGCCGTGTCTACCGTTCACCGCCATCCCGATAACCGGTGGTGATATCGTGAAAGGTAGGTACCTACATACACATTATTATATTGATCTGTTCACTAAACATAATATGTACGTGAACACTTGTTATTTCAATATTATTTATTATATAGGTATCATTCATTTATAATACAGATACACATACAGGCAACGAATAACCCATATTAAAACTGATCCAATTAAAAAAAAAAAAAACATAGGGACCACCCGAACTGGGTTTATTGAAACATGTCATGTGTTTCAGGCTATCAACGCTCAGAACAATTATTGTCGAATATTCTTTTTAACATAGTAATCATATTGCATACACAATTATAGTCACTATACTAAATAGTCAATAGTTACATAATTTACTAAAATTAAAAATCTAAGGTAGGTATTACTTTATATATTATTTCTTGTGATAATTTGTATTTATTTATCAATGACTTTTATTTTGATTTCAGTATGCAGGGCTCGACAATTTATATAGGTATGTATAGTATAGCGACTTGTCAACAAAAATATGACATTATGACAGTAATGAACCATCGATTTGACAAGCAAATAATACATACATATATGTCAAAATGTCTACAATAAATCACAACTATCACTCAGCTTACGACGAACTGGCCGCGTCCAGATTATAGTATTAATTTTTTAAGTCCCTTTTTTAAGGGGACCGGGTGGGGGGGGGGGGGGTGGGGGGTGGTCACGGGGGAGGGGCGACAGAGACACAGTAATATAATACATTTTTTTTTGGTACACAACCCAATACCTCCCACATACTCCCCCCCCCCCACCCCACCCCCCTTCCCTCCCCTCACCTCCCCACCCCCACGTCCACTCATCTCCCCTCACCTCCCCACACCCTCGTATCCCGTCATAGAGAAAGGTATGAGATTTAAAAAAAAAAATAACCGTGGGGAGGGGGGAGGGGGGGGGGATAGGTTAGGGGTGTGACGGACGGAGGGGAGGGTAGGGTAGGGTAGGCTCAGGATGACACAGGGTGCACCTCACATGACATTGACATTGACATTTATGACATGACATGACACTAGATTCGATCGTCTCTACCGATAGTGTGGATTCTCAGCGACACACTATTGTCAAGCGAAGCGTCAGTTCGGTCGTTGTAACAAACGATCCGCGCAGGCGCATTCGCTTCGACGTGCAAAACGCGCTACTTGCTACGACGACGGCGACGACGACGAACGACGACGGTGCGGCGACGGGGCAGAGCGCTCTTCTACATGTTGTATTTTATAATATACACAAGTTGTGTGTGCTCATCTGGTTGATGTATACTTGTTTGTATATCCTCTAGTTTGTACACCTTTCCAGTGTTATGTATAATGCAATAATGTATTTGGGCGCGATGTTCGACGCCGACGAAGACTTCGTCGTTTATGTAGTTGTCGTTGGTGCGTGGCGTGTGTGTAGTAGTAGTAGTAGTAGTAGTAGTGGTAGTTAGTTAATATACAATATTAATATAATTATATATTATAAATGAACTGTGTCGACCGACGGATCGTGTTTTATGCGTGTCCGGACGAGAACGGTCGTATTAATTATTTGTCATGATGAGACGCGACAGTACACTGTACCAGACGCTCGGACGCGTGTCAACAGTGTGCTTCGCGTCGATTCGAACAATATAAAAGTTATATGTGAGGCGCTCTATAGAATCCGGGCGTAATCGTGCATGGATGTCTCGCGATCGTGTCAACAGATTTTACACACGTGAACATTCAGTCTCGTTACGAACGTTCATCATCGGGGCGTCAACGCCCTCGTCGTGCGAGTTGCGTCTGTAACGAGTTGAGACATTACCCGTTCAGACGTACGAGCGCGCTTGTGAACAGGTGGCGCGCAGCACTCAACATTGTTGTCGTGTTGTGTTCCATCGGGTACACACGTAAAAAACATTTCAGAGCTCGCCCGGTGCCGTTCGCGTATTGTAACGATCGCGAACGCCCGGGACGAGGGAGAACCTAGATCGTGCGCGCGCGCAGCCGGCGGACGCCGTCGTCGGTGCGCGCGCGCGGTTATAGGGTTTTTCCTTATAAACAAAAGAAGCTCCCTGGTTGATCCTGCCAGTAGTTATATGCTTGTCTCAAAGATTAAGCCATGCATGTCTCAGTGCAAGCCGTATTAAGGCGATACCGCGAATGGCTCAATATATCAGTTTTGGTTCCTTAGATCTTACTCAGTTACTTGGATAACTGTGGTAATTCTAGAGCTAATACATGCAATCAGAACTCTGACCAGTGATGGGATGAGTGCTTTTATTAGATCAAAACCAATCGACGGAGGGCCTCGCGTCCGAAGTCGTTAATTTTGATGAATCTGGATAACTTTTGCCGATCGCATGGTCCAGTACCGGCGACGCATCTTTCAAATGTCTGCCTTATCAACTTTCGATGGTAGTTTCTGCGACTACCATGGTTGTCACGGGTAACGGGGAATCAGGGTTCGATTCCGGAGAGGGAGCCTGAGAAACGGCTACCACATCCAAGGAAGGCAGCAGGCGCGCAAATTACCCACTCCCGGCACGGGGAGGTAGTGACGAAAAATAACGATACGGGACTCTTACGAGGCCTCGTAATCGGAATGAGTACACTTTAAATATTTTAACGAGGAACAATTGGAGGGCAAGTCTGGTGCCAGCAGCCGCGGTAATTCCAGCTCCAATAGCGTATACTAAAATTGTTGCGGTTAAAAAGCTCGTAGTTGCATTTGTGCGCCGCGCTGTCGGTGCACCGCATCCGCGGTGATACTGACACGTCTGCGGAGCATATCGTCGGTGAGCCGGCGGTAATACGCCGGTTCAATATCAAAATCCTATCGCGGTGCTCTTCGGTGAGTGTCGAGGTGGGCCGACAATTTTACTTTGAACAAATTAGAGTGCTCAAAGCGGGCTCAAAATGCTGCTTGAATATTTCGTGCATGGAATAATAGAATATGATCTCGGTTCTATTTTGTTGGTTTTCAGAACTCCGAGGTAATGATTAATAGGGATAACTGGGGGCATTCGTATTGCGACGTTAGAGGTGAAATTCTTGGATCGTCGCAAGACGAACATCAGCGAAAGCATTTGCCAAAGGTGTTTTCATCAATCAAGAACGAAAGTTAGAGGTTCGAAGGCGATTAGATACCGCCCTAGTTCTAACCGTAAATATGTCATCTAGCGATCCGCCGACGTTACTACAATGGCTCGGCGGGCAGCTTCCGGGAAACCAAAGATTTTGGACTCCGGGGGGAGTATGGTTGCAAAGCTGAAACTTAAAGGAATTGACGGAAGGGCACCACCAGGAGTGGAGCCTGCGGCTTAATTTGACTCAACACGGGAAATCTCACCAGGCCCGGACACCGGAAGGATTGACAGATTAACAGCTCTTTCTTGATTCGGTGGGTGGTGGTGCATGGCCGTTCTTAGTTGGTGGAGCGATTTGTCTGGTTAATTCCGGTAACGAACGAGACTCTAGCCTGCTAAATAGGCGTCGTCATTTAGGTGTGCGTGGCCACGTGTCACGCAACTCACTGGCGACGTATTAAAATTCTTCTTAGAGGGACCGGCGGCTTCGAGCCGCACGAGATTGAGCAATAACAGGTCTGTGATGCCCTTAGATGTCCTGGGCCGCACGCGCGCTACACTGAAGGAATCAGCATGTTCTCCCTGGCCTAGAGGCCCGGGCAACCCGCTGAAACTCCTTCGTGCTGGGGATTGGGGTTTGCAATTATCCCCCATAAACGAGGAATTCCTAGTAAGCGCGAGTCATAAGCTCGCGTTGATTACGTCCCTGCCCTTTGTACACACCGCCCGTCGCTACTACCGATTGAATGATTTAGTGAGGTCTTCGGACCGACACGCGGTGGCTTCACGGCCGTCGGCGTTGCTGGGAAGTTGACCAAACTTGATCATTTAGAGGAAGTAAAAGTCGTAACAAGGTTTCCGTAGGGGAACCTGCGGAAGGATCATTAACGTGTAAACGCAAGACGCGACTGGCTCGCGACGCGCGTGTTATAACGTGAACAATAATCCACACCACTATGCGCATGCATATATTGCATCGCGCATATCCAGAGGACACTAGAGTCGTGGACGCTGTGCGTTGAATAGCCGATGATTCGGTGTTGTTCGTCGCGCTCGTCCGTCGTTATGTGTTCTCGCGTCGCGTCATGCGCACGACACGCAGAAGGGTACAGATCACAAAAATCCGCGTCCCCGAGTGTCCGCACGGCGCGTTCGTTAACAATCAAACGCATGTCCCTTGCAACGCGGTGGGATAATATCATTTTCTTTTTTATACATACATACACACATGTATATAAAATACAACACACACACAAGTCTATATCATGTAACACTAGATTACGCGAACAGCGGTAATTTAAAACTATTACCCTGGACGGTGGATCACTTGGCTCGCGGGTCGATGAAGAACGCAGTTAACTGCGCGTCATAGTGTGAACTGCAGGACACATTTGAACATCGACATTTCGAACGCACATTGCGGTCCGTGGAGACACATCCAGGACCACTCCTGTCTGAGGGCCGGCTGTATAAAACAACAAT
>JAWIIS010000165.1:47500-57500 GCA_033682625.1 Helicoverpa zea x Helicoverpa armigera
GGTTCCTATTCCGGAACCCGGCAGCGGAACCGTTTCAATAATCGTTCCCTCGTTTTTACAGCGAGTGTTCGACGGGGTAACCCAAAGTGGCCTGAAGACGCCGCCGAGAGGTCCGGGAAGAGTTTTCTTTTCTGCCTGAGCGTTCGAGTTCCATGGAATCCTATAGAAGGGAGATATGGTTCGGAACGCGAAGAGCACCGCATTTGCGGCGGTGTCCGGATACTCTCTGCGGACCTTGAAAATTCAGGTGAGGGATGTACGTGGAGATGTCGCGCCGGTTCGTACCCATATCCGCAGCAGGTCTCCAAGGTGAAGAGCCTCTAGTCGATAGAATAATGTAGGTAAGGGAAGTCGGCAAATTGGATCCGTAACTTCGGAATAAGGATTGGCTCTGAGGACCGGGGCGTGTCGGGTTTGGACGGGAAGCGGATGCGGCCGGTGCCGGGCCTGGTCGATGCTCTGGCGTCTCTCGGGGCGCTGGGGCGGAATCCGGACCCGCGTTCCGGCCTTCCGCGGATCTTCCTAGCCGTAAGGCCGTGTCGGTTTCGTCTCGTGCGCGATCGGCGCGGTTCTGTACGACCGCCGTTCAACGGTCAGCTCAGAACTGGCACGGACAAGGGGAATCCGACTGTCTAATTAAAACAAAGCATTGCGATGGCCCTCGCGGGTGTTGACGCAATGTGATTTCTGCCCAGTGCTCTGAATGTCAACGTGAAGAAATTCAAGCAAGCGCGGGTAAACGGCGGGAGTAACTATGACTCTCTTGTAGTAGCTTGGGAGACAGCAAGCATGCTATGGTCTAACGACTGAGAGAGTATTAGTTGCTCACGTATGATGGATGTGCACCTGGTGGCTGTCGCTATCAGCTTGCTGGGATCATGTACTCTGTCATACGGCAATGGATCTTGATGAGACGTTTATAACATCTGAACGTTGTTGGGATCAACTCCTACCCTTGGCCTGCTCGAGGCGCCGCTGGCGAACGCAAATATGGAGGGGGGGGCGACACACTGAATGTGAGATGGATAGCCGACCAGATCACTGCAGTCGTCTTGTCGTGTGTGTACCCTAATCAAATCAGAGGCGCAATGCGCATACCACTCCGCCATTGACTTTGAAGGAGTAATATCTGGAGGAGTCCGGGAGAATGGTGAGCCTGGTTACCATCTAATGGTGCGCACACTTCGGTGAAAATCAGGTTGCTCGGGTTGCGATACCCGGGGGTCCCTCTGGAGGGTCTCGTAGAGTCCCTCAAGTCCAGCAGCTCATAAGGTGGGACATAAGATAGTTGTGGACGAGCTTGGGGGGGAGGTTAGCAGCCTCCCCCCCATAAGATTTACGGTTGCTTTTGATCATAATAAGGAAATGTATGGTCGAGCCTCCGGCCTCCACAGGAGCGGAGGTAGCGACCCATAAATCTTTAAGCCCGAACGCTCGATCTCCGTCTCCCTCGAGAGGGGGAAAGCGGTTGGCCTTGTTGTTTATGTACCAGGACCTTTGGCACCAAAATAGGGTTGGGTGTGCACAAGCGGCGCGCCCACCCTATGACGGTCAATGCGGACGCAGCGCCGCCGCAGGTAAAGCGGAGTGGGCCGAGGAGGAGGTGGAGCTCCTAGCCCGGACGGAGGCGCGTCTGGCTAGTGTTGGAGGCAGCGCCATGAACAGTGAGCTTATGAGGGAGTTGCCTTCTTTGGGGCGCTCCCTCGAGGCCATAAAAGGGTACCGGAGGAAGGAGTCATATAAGAGTCGAGTACGAGCGTACATGACCGAGATGGCTTCTTCCCAGGTACCACAGGGGCGGCGGAATCGCCGATAAGGGCACCCCCAGCAACAGCGCTGTCGAAGGCACGATGCCAGAGCGGCCTTCCGGAAGGGTGGGAGACGCTTCTGAAGACGGTCCTACTTCTGCGACCCTGCAAGACCCTATGACGCTCTCCAGTGCACCAGACCATGCTGGAATTGTGGAAGACCTCCTTGGGGAGGCGGAAGCAAGGAAGGCAAGGGGTGTGGGGGGGAGGAGAGGGAAGGCGCAGCGAAAGCATAAAGGAAGGACACCGGCGATGGCACAAGCTGCATCAGCACGGTTATCTGCACGCAAGCAGCGCAGAATAGAGTACGCGAGGGTGCAGGAACTTTATAAGACCTGCAGACCAAGGGCAGCTGCGGAGGTCATTGATGGCCATAGCCGGGGGATAAGACATAGTCCGCGGAGCTGGAAGCTTATTGGCGACCAGTGATGGAGGCTGTGTCGGATGCCCCCGGACCCACACCGGAGGTTCTACTTGCTTTAAAGCGAATAGAACAGTACGGGGGAGCCCGCGACTTTTCGCAGCTGTGGGTGCCGTTCACTTCGGAAGAGGTGAAGGCATGCCGTGTCGACAATGCGTCGGCTCCGGGCCCTGACGGTATTCTCCCAGGGGCCTGGAATAGAGTTCCATCTGCAACTCAGGCGGAAATATTTAATGCGTGGATGATGGCTGGTGAGGTCCCTGAAAGACTTAGGGGCTGCCGGACGGTCTTCGTGCCCAAGGCTGAGGTGCCTGCTTGCCCTGGGGAGTATCTGGCCGATCTCGATCGCGTCGGTGCCTCTCAGGCACATTAGCACTCGGTATTGGCGCGCAGGCTGGAGGCATGCTGCCCTCCTGATGCACGTAAAACGCGGATTTATCCGCGCCGACGGCACACTCGAGCAATTCGGCTGTGCTGGACGCTGTGCTGGCGAGACTGCAGGAAGAAGTTGAGGGACACGTGCCATGTGGCAGTGCTGGACTTCGCGAAGGCCATTCGATACGGTGTCTCATACGGCACTTATCGAAGTCCTGAGGGAAAGAGGTCTGCCCGATGGTTTCTGCAACTACGTCGCGAGGTTGTATGCCACGTCTGAGACTGTCTTGGATGTGAATGGAACCCGCAGCGGTCCTGCAAGAGTCGGACAGGGAGTTCGCCAGGGAGACCCGTTGTCACCTTTGCTCTTTAACATGGCGATGGACGCCATTCTCGCATCCCTGCCGCAGGGAGTCGGTTATGGGCTGGAGTCTGAGCGAGTCTCAGCTTTGGCTTATGCTGATGAACCTGGTCCTGCTTGCGGGATCAAAGGTTGGGATGCAGACGTCCATAGGACAGTGTGTGGAGCACTGGCAGGACGATGGGGCTCTTCGTCCAGTCACGCGAAAAGCGCTGTCTTGTCGATGGTGCCTGATGGGAAGCGCAAGAAGCTGCATTACCTTAGCTGACCAGCACTTTTAAGGTGGGGAAGCGATGGTTGAGGCAAGTGACCTGCGGGAACGATGGCGCTATCTTGGTGTAGATTTCCGGGCGTTCTGGATGCGTGACGTTAGAGCATGGACATCAAAAATGCCTTGAACAACATCAAAAAGGCACCCCTCAAGCCGCAGCAGCGGCTAGAAATCGTGAGGGCACACCTGATTCCGCGTTTCCTGCATGGTCTGGTGCTGGGCAAACATTACGGATGAGAGGTTGAAATTGCTCGACGTCCAGATCCGGAGTGCAGTGAGCGGAGCTGGTTCGAGGCTCCGAAGGCATGTGCCTGTTGGGCTACTCTCCACGCAGGGACCAAGGACGGCGGCTTGGCGATCCCATCGTTGAGGACGTGCGTAACGGATCTCATTATTAAGAGGTTCGGTCGCTTGACTCGTCGCGGTGGTCAGTGCCAGAGCCGCCGCCAGATCCGAAAGGATCCAGAGGAAACTGAGGTGGGCCGATAGGCAGCTTCCTCAAATTCAGCAAGGAAAGCCCCAAGTCTGGGGAGCGGACGACCCGCGATGTATTGGCCGTGAAACCCTGCATGCATCGGTGGATGGCTTCGAATTAAGGAGTCTCCACGTGTGGCCGCGTCCCACGAAGTGGATGCGGGAGCGATTGCACGCAGTATACGGGCCGCGATTTCGTGCAGTTCGTGCACACACCCATGTGAATGCGCTCCCCGTCTCGGGTGCGTAACTCCGCGTGGGCGCAGGGAGGGTATTGCTGTCGGAGTTGAACTGCCGTGCAGGTTGCATGGTTAGGGAGACGACGGCACATACCATCCAGCAGTGTCACAGAACGCACGGTGGACGTATAGAGCGCCATAATTGCATTGTGGACGTCGTCAGCTCTGCCATGGTGGACAAAGGGTGGAACGTGCTGAAGGAGCCTCATATCAGGACCTCATTGGGCCTGAGAAAGCATGACATCTGTTGCGTCTAGGAATGGGGTGGGCGTGATAGTGGATGCACAGGTAGTCTCTGGGCAGCGGCCTCTTGATGAGCTTCATCCGTGAGAAAGTAGTAAATACGGGAATCATGATGATCTTGTTGAGAAGGTAGCTGCCCTTGTTGGATTTGCCTTGTAAACAGAGCGTCCGTGCCACGTCATGCAACTATTTCCTGGCGTGGCGTTTGGAGCCTCGGTTCTTATAAAGAACTGAAGAGCTTGGTCGGGCCTAGATGAAGGTGTTTTCTCCGGGCATCCCGTCATTGGTGCTAAGAGGTTCTCACATGAACTGGACGAGGTTTAACCGCATGACCACCCCGAATTGAGTAGGGCGGGGAGCGAGTGCTTCGGGTTCTGTGGTATACGGGGCGACTGCCGGGCCCATGACATGGTCACAAGCTCCCATGAGTCTTACCCGTTGATTTTTTGTAACATCCAGATCATGCTGGCCTTAAGATCCCACTGGCGCAATGTCTTTCGCTTGGTGGCGGTACGGGGACAGTGGGAGTCCCGCCACAACAATCCATGATGATTACGAAAGTAGTCACTAAGGACGCTGGCAAGTGAATAGGCGTTAAAATAGCCAAATGCCTCGTCATCTAATTAGTGACGCGCATGAATGGATTAACGCGAGATTCCCACTGTCCCTATCTACTATCTAGCGAAACCACAGCCAAGGGAACGGGCTTGGGAGAATCAGCGGGGAAAGAAGACCCTGTTGAGCTTGACTCTAGTCTGGCATTGTAAGGAGACATGAGAGGTGTAGCATAAGTGGGAGATCGTTCGCGCGATCGTCGCTGAAAACACCACTACTTTCATTGTTTCATTACTTACTCGGTTGGGCGGAAGCGGTGCGCGGTCGATAATATCGGCGGGCGCACGGTGTTTCGTTCCAAGCGTGCAGAGTGGCGACGTGGCGGCAACGCTCGTCGCCGTACAACTCCCGCGTGATCCGGTTCGAGGACACTGCCAGGCGGGTAGTTTGACTGGGGCGGTACATCTGTCAAAGAATAACGCAGGTGTCCTAAGGCCAGCTCAGCGAGGACAGAAACCCTCGCGTGGAGCAAAAGGGCAAAAGCTGGCTTGATCCAGATGTTCAGTACGCATAGGGACTGCGAAAGCACGGCCTATCGATCCCTTTAGTATAAAGAGTTTTAGCAAGAGGTGCCAGAAAAGTTACCACAGGGATAACTGGCTTGTGGCAGCCAAGCGTTCATAGCGACGTTGCTTTTTGATCCTTCGATGTCGGCTCTTCCTATCATTGCGAAGCAAAATTCGCCAAGCGTTGGATTGTTCACCCATCAAAGGGAACGTGAGCTGGGTTTAGACCGTCGTGAGACAGGTTAGTTTTACCCTACTGATGGCTTGTCGTTGCGATAGTAATACTGCTCAGTACGAGAGGAACCCGCAGTTTCGGACATTTGGTTCATGCACTCGGCCGAGCGGCCGGTGGTGCGAAAGCTACCATCCGCGGGATTTATGCCTGAACGCCTCTAAGGCCGAAGCCAGCCTAGCCGAATCCGGCAAGGATATGCTCACTGTGGAGCCCGAGAGTCGGGAGGCTCTAAACAATGTGACTTTACTAGTCGCGCCTTCACCACGTGAGGTGCGACGTCGAAGCCCATTTGGATCGCGGAGATCGATGCTGTCCGCTTAACGCGTGCATCACGGCTCCGAAGGTCCGAATTTACCTCAGTTCGATGTCGGGGCTCGGACTAGTCTGTAGACGACTTTCCGTTCTGGCGGGGTGTTGTGCTCGGTAGAGCAGCGTCGTGCTGCGATCTGTTGAGACTCAGCCCTACGCCAGGTGATTCGTCCGAGGACGATGTTTTGCGTCTGTTACACACACACACACACACACACACAATATGTTGTGTACTGTATGTGTGTACAGTGTTGAGTTTTTTTTTTTTTTTTTTTTGTTTCTAGTTTAATACACGAACGGGGCGCTATAAACTTAAAGTATAATTTCTCTTCTCTTTTCTATAAGCAAAATAAAATATAACCACTTACATAGTTATTACAATTTAATTAACATAATAAATAAATAAACAATACCATTATTATTGTTATAGGTATATACGTACATACATTCAAGTTGGAGGAAAATTACCTACTTAACTACAAACGACTCTGCCAACTCGCCATGGGATCTATGTGACGTTGAAAGCGTGTGCCGTGTCTACCGTTCACCGCCATCCCGATAACCGGTGGTGATATCGTGAAAGGTAGGTACCTACATACACATTATTATATTGATCTGTTCACTAAACATAATATGTACGTGAACACTTGTTATTTCAATATTATTTATTATATAGGTATCATTCATTTATAATACAGATACACATACAGGCAACGAATAACCCATATTAAAACTGATCCAATTAAAAAAAAAAAAAACATAGGGACCACCCGAACTGGGTTTATTGAAACATGTCATGTGTTTCAGGCTATCAACGCTCAGAACAATTATTGTCGAATATTCTTTTTAACATAGTAATCATATTGCATACACAATTATAGTCACTATACTAAATAGTCAATAGTTACATAATTTACTAAAATTAAAAATCTAAGGTAGGTATTACTTTATATATTATTTCTTGTGATAATTTGTATTTATTTATCAATGACTTTTATTTTGATTTCAGTATGCAGGGCTCGACAATTTATATAGGTATGTATAGTATAGCGACTTGTCAACAAAAATATGACATTATGACAGTAATGAACCATCGATTTGACAAGCAAATAATACATACATATATGTCAAAATGTCTACAATAAATCACAACTATCACTCAGCTTACGACGAACTGGCCGCGTCCAGATTATAGTATTAATTTTTTAAGTCCCCTTTTTTAAGGGGACCGGGTGGGGGGGGGGGGGTGGGGGGTGGTCACGGGGGAGGGGCGACAGAGACACAGTAATATAATACATTTTTTTTTGGTACACAACCCAATACCTCCCACATACTCCCCCCCCCCCCACCCCACCCCCCTTCCCTCCCCTCACACCTCCCCACCCCCACGTCCACTCATCTCCCCTCACCTCCCCACACCCTCGTATCCCGTCATAGAGAAAGGTATGAGATTTAAAAAAAAAAATAACCGTGGGGAGGGGGGAGGGGGGGGGGGATAGGTTAGGGGTGTGACGGACGGAGGGGAGGGTAGGGTAGGGTAGGCTCAGGATGACACAGGGTGCACCTCACATGACATTGACATTGACATTTATGACATGACATGACACTAGATTCGATCGTCTCTACCGATAGTGTGGATTCTCAGCGACACACTATTGTCAAGCGAAGCGTCAGTTCGGTCGTTGTAAACAAACGATCCGCGCAGGCGCATTCGCTTCGACGTGCAAAACGCGCTACTTGCTACGACGACGGCGACGACGACGAACGACGACGGTGCGGCGACGGGGCAGAGCGCTCTTCTACATGTTGTATTTTATAATATACACAAGTTGTGTGTGCTCATCTGGTTGATGTATACTTGTTTGTATATCCTCTAGTTTGTACACCTTTCCAGTGTTATGTATAATGCAATAATGTATTTGGGCGCGATGTTCGACGCCGACGAAGACTTCGTCGTTTATGTAGTTGTCGTTGGTGCGTGGCGTGTGTGTAGTAGTAGTAGTAGTAGTAGTGGTAGTTAGTTAATATACAATATTAATATAATTATATATTATAAATGAACTGTGTCGACCGACGGATCGTGTTTTATGCGTGTCCGGACGAGAACGGTCGTATTAATTATTTGTCATGATGAGACGCGACAGTACACTGTACCAGACGCTCGGACGCGTGTCAACAGTGTGCTTCGCGTCGATTCGAACAATATAAAAGTTATATGTGAGGCGCTCTATAGAATCCGGGCGTAATCGTGCATGGATGTCTCGCGATCGTTGTCAACAGATTTTACACACGTGAACATTCAGTCTCGTTACGAACGTTCATCATCGGGGCGTCAACGCCCTCGTCGTGCGAGTTGCGTCTGTAACGAGTTGAGACATTACCCGTTCAGACGTACGAGCGCGCTTGTGAACAGGTGGCGCGCAGCACTCAACATTGTTGTCGTGTTGTGTTCCATCGGGTACACACGTAAAAAACATTTCAGAGCTCGCCCGGTGCCGTTCGCGTATTGTAACGATCGCGAACGCCCGGGACGAGGGAGAACCTAGATCGTGCGCGCGCGCAGCCGGCGGACGCCGTCGTCGGTGCGCGCGCGCGGTTATAGGGTTTTTCCTTATAAACAAAAGAAGCTCCCTGGTTGATCCTGCCAGTAGTTATATGCTTGTCTCAAAGATTAAGCCATGCATGTCTCAGTGCAAGCCGTATTAAGGCGATTACCGCGAATGGCTCAATATATCAGTTTTGGTTCCTTAGATCTTACTCAGTTACTTGGATAACTGTGGTAATTCTAGAGCTAATACATGCAATCAGAACTCTGACCAGTGATGGGATGAGTGCTTTTATTAGATCAAAACCAATCGACGGAGGGCCTCGCGTCCGAAGTCGTTAATTTTGATGAATCTGGATAACTTTTGCCGATCGCATGGTCCAGTACCGGCGACGCATCTTTCAAATGTCTGCCTTATCAACTTTCGATGGTAGTTTCTGCGACTACCATGGTTGTCACGGGTAACGGGGAATCAGGGTTCGATTCCGGAAGAGGGAGCCTGAGAACGGCTACCACATCCAAGGAAGGCAGCAGGCGCGCAAATTACCCACTCCCGGCACGGGGAGGTAGTGACGAAAAATAACGATACGGGACTCTTACGAGGCCTCGTAATCGGAATGAGTACACTTTAAATATTTTAACGAGGAACAATTGGAGGGCAAGTCTGGTGCCAGCAGCCGCGGTAATTCCAGCTCCAATAGCGTATACTAAAATTGTTGCGGTTAAAAAGCTCGTAGTTGCATTTGTGCGCCGCGCTGTCGGTGCACCGCATCCGCGGTGATACTGACACGTCTGCGGAGCATATCGTCGGTGAGCCGGCGGTAATACGCCGGTTCAATATCAAAATCCTATCGCGGTGCTCTTCGGTGAGTGTCGAGGTGGGCCGACAATTTTACTTTGAACAAATTAGAGTGCTCAAAGCGGGCTCAAAATGCTGCTTGAATATTTCGTGCATGGAATAATAGAATATGATCTCGGTTCTATTTTGTTGGTTTTCAGAACTCCGAGGTAATGATTAATAGGGATAACTGGGGGCATTCGTATTGCGACGTTAGAGGTGAAATTCTTGGATCGTCGCAAGACGAACATCAGCGAAAGCATTTGCCAAGGTGTTTTCATCAATCAAGAACGAAAGTTAGAGGTTCGAAGGCGATTAGATACCGCCCTAGTTCTAACCGTAAATATGTCATCTAGCGATCCGCCGACGTTACTACAATGGCTCGGCGGGCAGCTTCCGGGAAACCAAAGATTTTGGACTCCGGGGGGAGTATGGTTGCAAAGCTGAAACTTAAAGGAATTGACGGAAGGGCACCACCAGGAGTGGAGCCTGCGGCTTAATTTGACTCAACACGGGAAATCTCACCAGGCCCGGACACCGGAAGGATTGACAGATTAACAGCTCTTTCTTGATTCGGTGGGTGGTGGTGCATGGCCGTTCTTAGTTGGTGGAGCGATTTGTCTGGTTAATTCGGTAACGAACGAGACTCTAGCCTGCTAAATAGGCGTCGTCATTTAGGTGTGCGTGGCCACGTGTCACGCAACTCACTGGCGACGTATTAAAATTCTTCTTAGAGGGACCGGCGGCTTCGAGCCGCACG
>JAWIIS010000165.1:65000-70000 GCA_033682625.1 Helicoverpa zea x Helicoverpa armigera
TTGTCAACAAAAATATGACATTATGACAGTAATGAACCATCGATTTGACAAGCAAATAATACATACATATATGTCAAAATGTCTACAATAAATCACAACTATCACTCAGCTTACGACGAACTGGCCGCGTCCAGATTATAGTATTAATTTATATATTTTATTAATAGTCACGGGGGAGGGGCGACAGAGACACAGTAATATAATACATTTTTTTTTGGTACACAACCCAATACCTCCCACATACTCCCCCCCCCCCCACCCCACCCCCCTTCCCTCCCCTCACCTCCCCACCCCCACGTCCACTCATCTCCCCTCACCTCCCCACACCCTCGTATCCCGTCATAGAGAAAGGTATGAGATTTAAAAAAAAAAATAACCGTGGGGAGGGGGGAGGGGGGGGGGGATAGGTTAGGGGTGTGACGGACGGAGGGGAGGGTAGGGTAGGGTAGGCTCAGGATGACACAGGGTGCACCTCACATGACATTGACATTGACATTTATGACATGACATGACACTAGATTCGATCGTCTCTACCGATAGTGTGGATTCTCAGCGACACACTATTGTCAAGCGAAGCGTCAGTTCGGTCGTTGTAACAAACGATCCGCGCAGGCGCATTCGCTTCGACGTGCAAAACGCGCTACTTGCTACGACGACGGCGACGACGACGAACGACGACGGTGCGGCGACGGGGCAGAGCGCTCTTCTACATGTTGTATTTTATAATATACACAAGTTGTGTGTGCTCATCTGGTTGATGTATACTTGTTTGTATATCCTCTAGTTTGTACACCTTTCCAGTGTTATGTATAATGCAATAATGTATTTGGGCGCGATGTTCGACGCCGACGAAGACTTCGTCGTTTATGTAGTTGTCGTTGGTGCGTGGCGTGTGTGTAGTAGTAGTAGTAGTAGTAGTAGTGGTAGTTAGTTAATATACAATATTAATATAATTATATATTATAAATGAACTGTGTCGACCGACGGATCGTGTTTTATGCGTGTCCGGACGAGAACGGTCGTATTAATTATTTGTCATGATGAGACGCGACAGTACACTGTACCAGACGCTCGGACGCGTGTCAACAGTGTGCTTCGCGTCGATTCGAACAATATAAAAGTTATATGTGAGGCGCTCTATAGAATCCGGGCGTAATCGTGCATGGATGTCTCGCGATCGTGTCAACAGATTTTACACACGTGAACATTCAGTCTCGTTACGAACGTTCATCATCGGGGCGTCAACGCCCTCGTCGTGCGAGTTGCGTCTGTAACGAGTTGAGACATTACCCGTTCAGACGTACGAGCGCGCTTGTGAACAGGTGGCGCGCAGCACTCAACATTGTTGTCGTGTTGTGTTCCATCGGGTACACACGTAAAAAACATTTCAGAGCTCGCCCGGTGCCGTTCGCGTATTGTAACGATCGCGAACGCCCGGGACGAGGGAGAACCTAGATCGTGCGCGCGCGCAGCCGGCGGACGCCGTCGTCGGTGCGCGCGCGCGGTTATAGGGTTTTTCCTTATAAACAAAAGAAGCTCCCTGGTTGATCCTGCCAGTAGTTATATGCTTGTCTCAAAGATTAAGCCATGCATGTCTCAGTGCAAGCCGTATTAAGGCGATACCGCGAATGGCTCAATATATCAGTTTTGGTTCCTTAGATCTTACTCAGTTACTTGGATAACTGTGGTAATTCTAGAGCTAATACATGCAATCAGAACTCTGACCAGTGATGGGATGAGTGCTTTTATTAGATCAAAACCAATCGACGGAGGGCCTCGCGTCCGAAGTCGTTAATTTTGATGAATCTGGATAACTTTTGCCGATCGCATGGTCCAGTACCGGCGACGCATCTTTCAAATGTCTGCCTTATCAACTTTCGATGGTAGTTTCTGCGACTACCATGGTTGTCACGGGTAACGGGGAATCAGGGTTCGATTCCGGAGAGGGAGCCTGAGAAACGGCTACCACATCCAAGGAAGGCAGCAGGCGCGCAAATTACCCACTCCCGGCACGGGGAGGTAGTGACGAAAAATAACGATACGGGACTCTTACGAGGCCTCGTAATCGGAATGAGTACACTTTAAATATTTTAACGAGGAACAATTGGAGGGCAAGTCTGGTGCCAGCAGCCGCGGTAATTCCAGCTCCAATAGCGTATACTAAAATTGTTGCGGTTAAAAAGCTCGTAGTTGCATTTGTGCGCCGCGCTGTCGGTGCACCGCATCCGCGGTGATACTGACACGTCTGCGGAGCATATCGTCGGTGAGCCGGCGGTAATACGCCGGTTCAATATCAAAATCCTATCGCGGTGCTCTTCGGTGAGTGTCGAGGTGGGCCGACAATTTTACTTTGAACAAATTAGAGTGCTCAAAGCGGGCTCAAAATGCTGCTTGAATATTTCGTGCATGGAATAATAGAATATGATCTCGGTTCTATTTTGTTGGTTTTCAGAACTCCGAGGTAATGATTAATAGGGATAACTGGGGGCATTCGTATTGCGACGTTAGAGGTGAAATTCTTGGATCGTCGCAAGACGAACATCAGCGAAAGCATTTGCCAAAGGTGTTTTCATCAATCAAGAACGAAAGTTAGAGGTTCGAAGGCGATTAGATACCGCCCTAGTTCTAACCGTAAATATGTCATCTAGCGATCCGCCGACGTTACTACAATGGCTCGGCGGGCAGCTTCCGGGAAACCAAAGATTTTGGACTCCGGGGGGAGTATGGTTGCAAAGCTGAAACTTAAAGGAATTGACGGAAGGGCACCACCAGGAGTGGAGCCTGCGGCTTAATTTGACTCAACACGGGAAATCTCACCAGGCCCGGACACCGGAAGGATTGACAGATTAACAGCTCTTTCTTGATTCGGTGGGTGGTGGTGCATGGCCGTTCTTAGTTGGTGGAGCGATTTGTCTGGTTAATTCCGGTAACGAACGAGACTCTAGCCTGCTAAATAGGCGTCGTCATTTAGGTGTGCGTGGCCACGTGTCACGCAACTCACTGGCGACGTATTAAAATTCTTCTTAGAGGGACCGGCGGCTTCGAGCCGCACGAGATTGAGCAATAACAGGTCTGTGATGCCCTTAGATGTCCTGGGCCGCACGCGCGCTACACTGAAGGAATCAGCATGTTCTCCCTGGCCTAGAGGCCCGGGCAACCCGCTGAAACTCCTTCGTGCTGGGGATTGGGGTTTGCAATTATCCCCCATAAACGAGGAATTCCTAGTAAGCGCGAGTCATAAGCTCGCGTTGATTACGTCCCTGCCCTTTGTACACACCGCCCGTCGCTACTACCGATTGAATGATTTAGTGAGGTCTTCGGACCGACACGCGGTGGCTTCACGGCCGTCGGCGTTGCTGGGAAGTTGACCAAACTTGATCATTTAGAGGAAGTAAAAGTCGTAACAAGGTTTCCGTAGGGGAACCTGCGGAAGGATCATTAACGTGTAAACGCAAGACGCGACTGGCTCGCGACGCGCGTGTTATAACGTGAACAATAATCCACACCACTATGCGCATGCATATATTGCATCGCGCATATCCAGAGGACACTAGAGTCGTGGACGCTGTGCGTTGAATAGCCGATGATTCGGTGTTGTTCGTCGCGCTCGTCCGTCGTTATGTGTTCTCGCGTCGCGTCATGCGCACGACACGCAGAAGGGTACAGATCACAAAAATCCGCGTCCCCGAGTGTCCGCACGGCGCGTTCGTTAACAATCAAACGCATGTCCCTTGCAACGCGGTGGGATAATATCATTTTCTTTTTTATACATACATACACACATGTATATAAAATACAACACACACACAAGTCTATATCATGTAACACTAGATTACGCGAACAGCGGTAATTTAAAACTATTACCCTGGACGGTGGATCACTTGGCTCGCGGGTCGATGAAGAACGCAGTTAACTGCGCGTCATAGTGTGAACTGCAGGACACATTTGAACATCGACATTTCGAACGCACATTGCGGTCCGTGGAGACACATCCAGGACCACTCCTGTCTGAGGGCCGGCTGTATAAAACAACAATGCCACATTGCGCGAGCGCGCGCGCACACGATTAACACTCGTGTGTGTCGCGCGGCGGCGCACATGACGGTTCTGCGTCAACGGGCGCGCACCGCGTTTGCGGTGGGTGCTCGTCGGCGTTGTCCGTTCAAATATAGTACGGTTGTTGTATTGCGTGTATGCATTCGTGTCGAACGCGCTGTGTGCTCGCGCGCCGCCCTTAAAAAAGGCGTGCGCGCGTGTACGCGTGCGCGGACGCACAAAGGTAGCGGCGTACGTGAGTGTGTATACCTACGTAAGTAGGTGTATACTTCACGCTCGTTCGCGACTCTTCGGTGTGTTACAATACCAGAGGGGGTTGCGATGCGTGTAGCCGTGTTTATCTTGTGTCGTCCGTAAAGCGTGAGACGCCAGCGAATGCAAACTCACTTGCGAGTGCAACGCCATTAGTAGGCGGACTCGACGTCCGAAGAGCGCATCGACGCCGTCGTCGTTCTCGTTCGTGTTCACGCACGGTACGCAGTTCGATTGCGTCGTCGTAACGCTGACGGATATCGCGTCTGCCTCATTTTTTTATCGTTGGCCTCAGATCAGGGAGGATCACCCGCCGAATTTAAGCATATTAGTAAGCGGAGGAAAAGAAACTAACCAGGATTTCCTTAGTAGCGGCGAGCGAACAGGAATGAAGCCCAGCACTGAATCCCGCCGTTGTTCAGGCGGCGGGAGATGTGGTGTTCGGGAGGTTCCGCTTTCTCGTCGCGGTCGCTCCTGTCCAAGTTCGTCTTGAACGGGGCCGTTTTCCCGCAGAGGGTGCCAGGCCCGTAGCGACGGAGGACCGTGGCGAGAGGGACTCTCCTTAGAGTCGGGTTGCTTGAGAGTGCAGCCCTAAGTGGGTGGTAAACTCCATCTAAGGCTAAATATTACCGCGAGACCGATAGCGAACAAGTACCGTGAGGGAAAGTTGAAAAGAACTTTGAAGAGAGAGT
>JAWIIS010000165.1:72500-85000 GCA_033682625.1 Helicoverpa zea x Helicoverpa armigera
TAATACACGATCTACTAGTGTTGTGGTTATAGTTATTGTGGTGAATAAACAGTGAAAATTGGTGCAATATAGCGAAAGTGTGTGTTCCACGTGGCTGCGAGGTTGGACCGTGTGGCGGCCACGAGAGGTATTAGCCGTATTAAACTGAGGTACTGTGCAATTGATCGTATAACTAAGTGCTGTGGCTTATGCAATTAATTATTAATTAAAATCCTTTATTAAGAGCACGATCAGACCACGTGCAGCATATAAGGTCAGACAAGGTTAGCCGCGTGGCGTGCACATTGTGCCGGCCACGTGAGTAATACCAACTTAATTAAGGCGCTGAGCGTTGGACTAATATAGAGAAGTGCTTGTGTAATTAATTAAAGTGCATATATTTCAATTAAAATCGTGCTGCCCATTAGATAATTTTGAGGTTAACCGCGTGGCGCTCCGACAGCGCGGTTGATCACGTGGTGTGCTGTCAGTGTCGTGTGTGGGTGACGTGTGTCGGTGTCAATCCTTTTTGACGTACGTCATTGTCATCTGTCGGGCGGGTGACAGCTGTCAGTGTCATTGTCACTTCGACGGCTGGCATTGACAGGTGTCAGTGTCACTGTCGGTTTGACGTGTCATCTGCCAGTGTCATTTACGTTTGACAGCTGTCATTGTCACTTTGACGGCTAGCACTGACAGGTGTCAGTGTCACTGTCAGACCTGACATTGACGTTTGGCGTTGGCGTGTGGCGGCGAGGGTTGGGACTGTCACTGTCATTGTCGCTTGACAGTTTTAATTTTTAATTTTTAACTTTTAATTTTTAATTTTATTATATTGAAGGCTTTATTTGTTGATTAACACCCATTAGATTTACATACACTAGAAAACATACAAGTAGGGATGGACGAGGACAGTGAGGCTGAGCGGCGCCAGCGAGCGCTACTGGATGCTGCATTGGCAGAAAACGCTGCGGAACTGGAGGCGCTGCGGGAATTGAGCCGCGAAGTAGCCCCGTTCACCCCAAGGCAGTCATTGGCCCGTACACCCCCCCAGGGTCAACAAAGTGTGACGCCAGTCCCCGAATTATGTCAGGAGCGCACCTCAGCAGGCGAACTCTTGCCAAATGCTGGCGAGAAGCGACTGCTCAGCTCGCCGGAAGAAGTTCAGGAGGCGGTACGACGGCGGATACTATCAGTCTCGAGACGCAAAGAGGTACCGCCTATTGGGGGTCTGATGGTTGGTCCATCACCAGCGCCGGCCACCCCTCAGGACACTGCCCCCCATCAGGACCAGGCCAGCAAAGTCGCGCCGCTAAATGACCTAGTCAATGCCTCTGTGGAGTGCCTGGCTGGGCTGGCTACTGCCAGTACCCAAGGCATCATGGAGGCTGTCCGGAGCAAGTCCAGCAAATTAAACAAGGACGACATCGCGTCAATAGGCGCCTACACCGAGAGACTGTCAGCAGTTATCACGCACCTGACAGTACGTCTGGCCTCCGCCGAGAGTGCAGCGCGGCGCCCAGTAGCAGTCCACGAGGTTATGCCTCCTGCCGGCCCAGTAACGCAGACACTGTCCTGCGACGTGGCAACACCGAATTACGCGGCCGTATTAAAGATGCCAAAGGGTAGGCCACTTGTCGCCTTAGAAAAGAAGGGTCCGGCGGTAATCTTTTACCCTAACACAGAGAAGATCAGCTCGTCCGAAGAGACGCTTAAAGAACTGCGGGAAAAGATAAAGCCCGGCCCAGAAGGCATTAAGGTGCAGGCGGTGCGCCGAGTCGGAAACGCAGGGGTGGTCGTAGAGACTACCTCCAAAGAGGCAGCCACAAAACTGAAACAAGCGGCTCCAGCAACATTAAGAACGGCTGACCCCAAAGCACGCAGGCCACTTGTGGCCCTCCGAAATTTAAGCGGCAACCCAGAGGTGGAAGCAGTTCTCGAAGATCTGCATAGGGTCAACCTAGCTGAGGACAGCAAATGGCCCAGGGAGCGCTTTCTGAAGGAGGCTAAGTTCGCCTTCAAAAAAAGGACGCCAGGGAGGCAGGACTACAACAGTAGTCTTAGAATGCTCGCCGCTAATGCGCGACAAACTGGTTAGCTTGGGACGGGTATTCATAGGATGGGACGCTGTCGAGGTCTGTGACTTCGTCAGGATCACCTGCTGCTCGAAATGCCAGCAGTACGGGCACCCGGAAAAGCACTGCAGAGCAACCGACACTACGTGCGGCAAGTGTGGTGAGGCCGGGCATCGCAAGGAGGACTGCAAGGCCGAGACTAGCTGCTGCGCGACCTGCAAGAGGTTTAAGCGGCCGGAAGCTAAGGGCCACAAGACAGCGGCACCTGAGTGCCCAGCTAGGATGCACGCAGAGAGGCAGTCCGTCGGCATGACCCAATATGCCTAGGCACGCCATTAGAATGGGACAGCTGAATCTCCAAGGCTCTGAAGCGGCCACTTTAGAATTGCCGGTGATAGGGCGAACCTTGGGATTAGACCTAGCACTGGTCCAGGAGCAGTATTGCGATACTAGGACCAATATAATTCAGTGCGGGCCGGACTCAAAGGCGGGCATATTGGTGCTGAACCTTGGGATAGCTGTTACATTTCTGGACCACCTTAGTAACAACCACTGCGCGGTGGCACACATCAGTGATCATACCTCGAGGATAGACATTTACGTGGTCTCCGTTTACTGCCAGTACAGCCATGATATATCGATCCACTTGGAACACCTGACACAGGTACTGGACCAACTGGCAGGGCAACGCATACTCGTGGCTATGGATAGCAATGCACACTCTCCACTGTGGCACTGTGAAAGTAGACAATATGTAGGTCGAGGACCAGACACCGATTATCGCAAGACCCAGATGGAAGGATTGATCCTAGGACGCGGACTGGTCATTCACAATGTGGAAGGCGAACCGCCGACATTCCACGGACCCAACGGCTACTCAAATGTGGACCTGACCCTCACCAACAGAGGAGTCCCAGTGTCACGGTGGAAAGTTCATGAAGGTGCCAGCCTTAGCGATCATCAGCTAATCACCTTTGAGGTGGGAACATGCGCGGGGCCCGCCTCGACGACTACGACAAGGACAGCAGCGACGACAACGTCAGTATCCTTCCGCGAGAAAGGCGTGGACTACGATCGGTTTCGCAACGTGCTCCACAGTAGGATGGGTAGGCTCCAGACAAGGAAGCCGGCACAAGAAATCTGCAAGCAGTACACCGAAATAGTCACGGACGCCGCGGAAACCTGTTTGGGAAGACGCGGGAAGAAGGATACTGGCGGGTACGAATGGTGGACACCAGAACTAGATAAGAAACGCCACACAGTCTACAATGCGCGTAGAGCTTGGCAACATGCCCGCAGGAGCAAGAAACCCAATCAGGGAGAACTACTGGTAGCCCTGCGTACAGTGAGGACTTCATACAAGACTGCAATGAGGGAAGCCGAAGTTGCATACTTTCGTGGCATTGCGGAGTCAGGGAACGACGACCCATGGGGGCTCGCATACAGAGCCGCGTCGGGCAGAGTGCGCCCCCCCCCCCAATGTCACGCACGGCATTAGACTTGCGGAAGGGTTCTCTACAACAGCAGAAGGCTCTGCAAACGGCCTACTAAAGGCTTTATGCCCAGACGACGACCCAACCAAAGATACACCGTACCACCGGCAAGTGCGAATCGCAGCTGCGTGTGCCCCTTCGGGCCGGGACTCGGAACCACCCAATCGTGCGGTACTTGCACGTATTATAAAAGATCTACCAAATACGGCCCCCGGACTTGACGGACTCACTGCCAGGATCATCAGGCACGCGTGGAGAGTTAGCGCAGCGGAGATGCTACTTATGTACTCCGCGTGTCTGAGTGAGGGTGTGTTTCCTGATATCTGGAAGATAGGCAAGTTGGTCGTCCTGCCAAAGGGTAATGATCGGCCGCTCTCGGATCCCAAAGCGTATAGACCGGTTACACTTCTCCCGATTTTGGGCAAGATACTGGAACGCCTAATAATTGCGTGCGCTCCCTGCTTATACCGCGGTATTTCGGAATCACAACACGGATTCACGAGGGGTAAGTCAACGGTCACGGCGTTGAACGCGATTCAGGAACGGGTGGCAAACTCTTCGGAAAAATACGTTCAGGTTATACTGCTAGACATCTCGGGGGCATTTGACAACGCATGGTGGCCCATGGTCCTGACGAAGGCAAAACAGGGCGGATGTCCGCCAAACATTTACAAGATCTTGGTGAGCTACTTCACAGATAGGCGCGTCGGACTATTCATGGGTGACCAGGCGGTGTGGAAGCGGTCCACTATGGGCTGCCCTCAGGGGTCAGTATTAGGGCCAACACTCTGGAATCTCCTGCTCGATGACATCCTCAGGCTGCCGCTGCCGGCGGGCGTTACGGTAGTCGCTTACGCGGACGATATAACTGTTATGATCGAGGCGCCGAATCGGGCGGCGATCGAGCGCAATGCGCACACGTCGCTCGAGATGGTGTCCGCCTGGGGGACTCGGAACCGTCTATCTTTTTCAGCTGCAAAGTCGCAGACCCTAACCTTGAAGGGGAAATTTAAACGTCCCCCCACAGTACGCATGGACGGCGCCTCAATCGCACACGTTGCACAGGCCAAGTTGCTGGGCGTTGTAATAGATGAAGCAGGCTCCTACGTGCCGCATGCGAATTTGGCCGGCCAACGGGCTGTGAACGCATTCGGGAAGATGTCGAGAGTATCCGCTTCTTCCTGGGGCATCAGGTATCGGGCCCTACGAGTCCTGTTTTCAGGGACTTATGTGGCAATTCTTACTTATGCTGCGGCCGTATGGTGGCGGAGTACACAAAGATATGCAGTGCGGAGTGCGCTGCTCCGTACGCAACGCCCAGCACTCATTTTATTGTCAAAGGCTTACAGGTCGGTCAGCACCGCAGCGTTACCTGTGCTGGCGGGCGTACTTCCGGCCGACCTGGAGGTCTGTAGGGCGGGACGAATCGCGCAGGAGTGTTCTGCATTTGCCAGTAGGGAGCGTCGGGTGGCAATTAGAAACGTTAGGGTGGAGGTTATTGCTCAATGGCAGGAACGATGGCAACATTCACTTAACGGTAGGGAGTTGTATTTATTCTTTCCAGACGTTATGGACCGACTATCGTACGGTTGGGTGGAACCAGAATATGTGACGTCACAGATTCTAACGGGACACGGGAGCTTCAGGAGCCGCCTACACGCAATGTCGTTATGCGACACTGCTAAATGCTATTGTGGGCAGGCGGATGAAACTCGGGATCATGTCCTGTGGGATTGCACTCTGTACGTCGAAGAGAGAACGGAAATGTTGGCAGACTGGAACAGGGAGGAAGCTGGACCGATTTATCACAGAGAACTCGTAGCAAGTGCTGAAGGATTTCGGAGACTGAAAACCTTTGCTCACAAGTGGCACAAAAGGAGGAAAGAGCTGGAAGACCAGAACTGAAGCAAGGAAACCGAGCAGCTCGGACGCGCAGTACTGTAATGTGGTGTAGCACGCCCCAGAAAGGGGAGAAGTGACAGAGAAGGGACAGGACATAGAATTTGGAGTTTACAAAGCACTTCCTGGTAGAGTACGCTAAAAAAATACAATCCTAGCAACACAGTTACCAGGAGTGTCTCCAGGTCCGTATGCCGCAAGGCGGGCAGGACCTACAGCGGAGGGTGGTGGGAATATGTCCCTATCTACTATCTAGCGAAACCACAGCCAAGGGAACGGGCTTGGGAGAATCAGCGGGGAAAGAAGACCCTGTTGAGCTTGACTCTAGTCTGGCATTGTAAGGAGACATGAGAGGTGTAGCATAAGTGGGAGATCGTTCGCGCGATCGTCGCTGAAAAACCACTACTTTCATTGTTTCATTACTTACTCGGTTGGGCGGAAGCGGTGCGCGGTCGATAATATCGGCGGGCGCACGGTGTTTCGTTCCAAGCGTGCAGAGTGGCGACGTGGCGGCAACGCTCGTCGCCGTACAACTCCCGCGTGATCCGGTTCGAGGACACTGCCAGGCGGGTAGTTTGACTGGGGCGGTACATCTGTCAAAGAATAACGCAGGTGTCCTAAGGCCAGCTCAGCGAGGACAGAAACCTCGCGTGGAGCAAAAGGGCAAAAGCTGGCTTGATCCAGATGTTCAGTACGCATAGGGACTGCGAAAGCACGGCCTATCGATCCTTTAGTATAAAGAGTTTTTAGCAAGAGGTGCCAGAAAAGTTACCACAGGGATAACTGGCTTGTGGCAGCCAAGCGTTCATAGCGACGTTGCTTTTTGATCCTTCGATGTCGGCTCTTCCTATCATTGCGAAGCAAAATTCGCCAAGCGTTGGATTGTTCACCCATCAAAAGGGAACGTGAGCTGGGTTTAGACCGTCGTGAGACAGGTTAGTTTTACCCTACTGATGGCTTGTCGTTGCGATAGTAATACTGCTCAGTACGAGAGGAACCGCAGTTTCGGACATTTGGTTCATGCACTCGGCCGAGCGGCCGGTGGTGCGAAGCTACCATCCGCGGGATTATGCCTGAACGCCTCTAAGGCCGAAGCCAGCCTAGCCGAATCCGGCAAGGATATGCTCACTGTGGAGCCCCGAGAGTCGGGAGGCTCTAAACAATGTGACTTTACTAGTCGCGCTTCACCACGTGAGGTGCGACGTCGAAGCCCATTTGGATCGCGGAGATCGATGCTGTCCGCTTAACGCGTGCATCACGGCTCCGAAGGTCCGAATTTACCTCAGTTCGATGTCGGGGCTCGGAATAGTCTGTAGACGACTTCCGTTCCTGGCGGGGTGTTGTGCTCGGTAGAGCAGCGTCGTGCTGCGATCTGTTGAGACTCAGCCCTACGCCAGGTGATTCGTCCGAGGACGATGTTTTGCGTCTGTTACACACACACACACACACACACAATATGTTGTGTACTGTATGTGTGTACAGTGTTGAGTTTTTTTTTTTTTTTTTTTTTGTTTCTAGTTTAATACACGAACGGGGCGCTATAAACTTAAAGTATAATTTCTCTTCTCTTTTCTATAAGCAAAATAAAATATAACCACTTACATAGTTATTACAATTTAATTAACATAATAAATAAATAAACAATACCATTATTATTGTTATAGGTATATACGTACATACATTCAAGTTGGAGGAAAATTACCTACTTAACTACAAACGACTCTGCCAACTCGCCATGGGATCTATGTGACGTTGAAAGCGTGTGCCGTGTCTACCGTTCACCGCCATCCCGATAACCGGTGGTGATATCGTGAAAGGTAGGTACCTACATACACATTATTATATTGATCTGTTCACTAAACATAATATGTACGTGAACACTTGTTATTTCAATATTATTTATTATATAGGTATCATTCATTTATAATACAGATACACATACAGGCAACGAATAACCCATATTAAAACTGATCCAATTAAAAAAAAAAAAAACATAGGGACCACCCGAACTGGGTTTATTGAAACATGTCATGTGTTTCAGGCTATCAACGCTCAGAACAATTATTGTCGAATATTCTTTTTAACATAGTAATCATATTGCATACACAATTATAGTCACTATACTAAATAGTCAATAGTTACATAATTTACTAAAATTAAAAATCTAAGGTAGGTATTACTTTATATATTATTTCTTGTGATAATTTGTATTTATTTATCAATGACTTTTATTTTGATTTCAGTATGCAGGGCTCGACAATTTATATAGGTATGTATAGTATAGCGACTTGTCAACAAAAATATGACATTATGACAGTAATGAACCATCGATTTGACAAGCAAATAATACATACATATATGTCAAAATGTCTACAATAAATCACAACTATCACTCAGCTTACGACGAACTGGCCGCGTCCAGATTATAGTATTAATTTTTTAAGTCCCTTTTTTAAGGGGACCGGGTGGGGGGGGGGGGGGGGGGTGGGGGGTGGTCACGGGGGAGGGGCGACAGAGACACAGTAATATAATACATTTTTTTTTTGGTACACAACCCAATACCTCCCACATACTCCCCCCCCCCACCCCACCCCCCTTCCCTCCCCTCACCTCCCCACCCCCACGTCCACTCATCTCCCCTCACCTCCCCACACCCTCGTATCCCGTCATAGAGAAAGGTATGAGATTTAAAAAAAAAAATAACCGTGGGGAGGGGGGAGGGGGGGGGGGATAGGTTAGGGGTGTGACGGACGGAGGGGAGGGTAGGGTAGGGTAGGCTCAGGATGACACAGGGTGCACCTCACATGACATTGACATTGACATTTATGACATGACATGACACTAGATTCGATCGTCTCTACCGATAGTGTGGATTCTCAGCGACACACTATTGTCAAGCGAAGCGTCAGTTCGGTCGTTGTAACAAACGATCCGCGCAGGCGCATTCGCTTCGACGTGCAAAACGCGCTACTTGCTACGACGACGGCGACGACGACGAACGACGACGGTGCGGCGACGGGGCAGAGCGCTCTTCTACATGTTGTATTTTATAATATACACAAGTTGTGTGTGCTCATCTGGTTGATGTATACTTGTTTGTATATCCTCTAGTTTGTACACCTTTCCAGTGTTATGTATAATGCAATAATGTATTTGGGCGCGATGTTCGACGCCGACGAAGACTTCGTCGTTTATGTAGTTGTCGTTGGTGCGTGGCGTGTGTGTAGTAGTAGTAGTAGTAGTAGTGGTAGTTAGTTAATATACAATATTAATATAATTATATATTATAAATGAACTGTGTCGACCGACGGATCGTGTTTTATGCGTGTCCGGACGAGAACGGTCGTATTAATTATTTGTCATGATGAGACGCGACAGTACACTGTACCAGACGCTCGGACGCGTGTCAACAGTGTGCTTCGCGTCGATTCGAACAATATAAAAGTTATATGTGAGGCGCTCTATAGAATCCGGGCGTAATCGTGCATGGATGTCTCGCGATCGTGTCAACAGATTTTACACACGTGAACATTCAGTCTCGTTACGAACGTTCATCATCGGGGCGTCAACGCCCTCGTCGTGCGAGTTGCGTCTGTAACGAGTTGAGACATTACCCGTTCAGACGTACGAGCGCGCTTGTGAACAGGTGGCGCGCAGCACTCAACATTGTTGTCGTGTTGTGTTCCATCGGGTACACACGTAAAAAACATTTCAGAGCTCGCCCGGTGCCGTTCGCGTATTGTAACGATCGCGAACGCCCGGGACGAGGGAGAACCTAGATCGTGCGCGCGCGCAGCCGGCGGACGCCGTCGTCGGTGCGCGCGCGCGGTTATAGGGTTTTTCCTTATAAACAAAAGAAGCTCCCTGGTTGATCCTGCCAGTAGTTATATGCTTGTCTCAAAGATTAAGCCATGCATGTCTCAGTGCAAGCCGTATTAAGGCGATACCGCGAATGGCTCAATATATCAGTTTTGGTTCCTTAGATCTTACTCAGTTACTTGGATAACTGTGGTAATTCTAGAGCTAATACATGCAATCAGAACTCTGACCAGTGATGGGATGAGTGCTTTTATTAGATCAAAACCAATCGACGGAGGGCCTCGCGTCCGAAGTCGTTAATTTTGATGAATCTGGATAACTTTTGCCGATCGCATGGTCCAGTACCGGCGACGCATCTTTCAAATGTCTGCCTTATCAACTTTCGATGGTAGTTTCTGCGACTACCATGGTTGTCACGGGTAACGGGGAATCAGGGTTCGATTCCGGAGAGGGAGCCTGAGAAACGGCTACCACATCCAAGGAAGGCAGCAGGCGCGCAAATTACCCACTCCCGGCACGGGGAGGTAGTGACGAAAAATAACGATACGGGACTCTTACGAGGCCTCGTAATCGGAATGAGTACACTTTAAATATTTTAACGAGGAACAATTGGAGGGCAAGTCTGGTGCCAGCAGCCGCGGTAATTCCAGCTCCAATAGCGTATACTAAAATTGTTGCGGTTAAAAAGCTCGTAGTTGCATTTGTGCGCCGCGCTGTCGGTGCACCGCATCCGCGGTGATACTGACACGTCTGCGGAGCATATCGTCGGTGAGCCGGCGGTAATACGCCGGTTCAATATCAAAATCCTATCGCGGTGCTCTTCGGTGAGTGTCGAGGTGGGCCGACAATTTTACTTTGAACAAATTAGAGTGCTCAAAGCGGGCTCAAAATGCTGCTTGAATATTTCGTGCATGGAATAATAGAATATGATCTCGGTTCTATTTTGTTGGTTTTCAGAACTCCGAGGTAATGATTAATAGGGATAACTGGGGGCATTCGTATTGCGACGTTAGAGGTGAAATTCTTGGATCGTCGCAAGACGAACATCAGCGAAAGCATTTGCCAAAGGTGTTTTCATCAATCAAGAACGAAAGTTAGAGGTTCGAAGGCGATTAGATACCGCCCTAGTTCTAACCGTAAATATGTCATCTAGCGATCCGCCGACGTTACTACAATGGCTCGGCGGGCAGCTTCCGGGAAACCAAAGATTTTGGACTCCGGGGGGAGTATGGTTGCAAAGCTGAAACTTAAAGGAATTGACGGAAGGGCACCACCAGGAGTGGAGCCTGCGGCTTAATTTGACTCAACACGGGAAATCTCACCAGGCCCGGACACCGGAAGGATTGACAGATTAACAGCTCTTTCTTGATTCGGTGGGTGGTGGTGCATGGCCGTTCTTAGTTGGTGGAGCGATTTGTCTGGTTAATTCCGGTAACGAACGAGACTCTAGCCTGCTAAATAGGCGTCGTCATTTAGGTGTGCGTGGCCACGTGTCACGCAACTCACTGGCGACGTATTAAAATTCTTCTTAGAGGGACCGGCGGCTTCGAGCCGCACGAGATTGAGCAATAACAGGTCTGTGATGCCCTTAGATGTCCTGGGCCGCACGCGCGCTACACTGAAGGAATCAGCATGTTCTCCCTGGCCTAGAGGCCCGGGCAACCCGCTGAAACTCCTTCGTGCTGGGGATTGGGGTTTGCAATTATCCCCCATAAACGAGGAATTCCTAGTAAGCGCGAGTCATAAGCTCGCGTTGATTACGTCCCTGCCCTTTGTACACACCGCCCGTCGCTACTACCGATTGAATGATTTAGTGAGGTCTTCGGACCGACACGCGGTGGCTTCACGGCCGTCGGCGTTGCTGGGAAGTTGACCAAACTTGATCATTTAGAGGAAGTAAAAGTCGTAACAAGGTTTCCGTAGGGGAACCTGCGGAAGGATCATTAACGTGTAAACGCAAGACGCGACTGGCTCGCGACGCGCGTGTTATAACGTGAACAATAATCCACACCACTATGCGCATGCATATATTGCATCGCGCATATCCAGAGGACACTAGAGTCGTGGACGCTGTGCGTTGAATAGCCGATGATTCGGTGTTGTTCGTCGCGCTCGTCCGTCGTTATGTGTTCTCGCGTCGCGTCATGCGCACGACACGCAGAAGGGTACAGATCACAAAAATCCGCGTCCCCGAGTGTCCGCACGGCGCGTTCGTTAACAATCAAACGCATGTCCCTTGCAACGCGGTGGGATAATATCATTTTCTTTTTTATACATACATACACACATGTATATAAAATACAACACACACACAAGTCTATATCATGTAACACTAGATTACGCGAACAGCGGTAATTTAAAACTATTACCCTGGACGGTGGATCACTTGGCTCGCGGGTCGATGAAGAACGCAGTTAACTGCGCGTCATAGTGTGAACTGCAGGACACATTTGAACATCGACATTTCGAACGCACATTGCGGTCCGTGGAGACACATCCAGGACCACTCCTGTCTGAGGGCCGGCTGTATAAAACAACAATGCCACATTGCGCGAGCGCGCGCGCACACGATTAACACTCGTGTGTGTCGCGCGGCGGCGCACATGACGGTTCTGCGTCAACGGGCGCGCACCGCGTTTGCGGTGGGTGCTCGTCGGCGTTGTCCGTTCAAATATAGTACGGTTGTTGTATTGCGTGTATGCATTCGTGTCGAACGCGCTGTGTGCTCGCGCGCCGCCCTTAAAAAAGGCGTGCGCGCGTGTACGCGTGCGCGGACGCACAAAGGTAGCGGCGTACGTGAGTGTGTATACCTACGTAAGTAGGTGTATACTTCACGCTCGTTCGCGACTCTTCGGTGTGTTACAATACCAGAGGGGGTTGCGATGCGTGTAGCCGTGTTTATCTTGTGTCGTCCGTAAAGCGTGAGACGCCAGCGAATGCAAACTCACTTGCGAGTGCAACGCCATTAGTAGGCGGACTCGACGTCCGAAGAGCGCATCGACGCCGTCGTCGTTCTCGTTCGTGTTCACGCACGGTACGCAGTTCGATTGCGTCGTCGTAACGCTGACGGATATCGCGTCTGCCTCATTTTTTTATCGTTGGCCTCAGATCAGGGAGGATCACCCGCCGAATTTAAGCATATTAGTAAGCGGAGGAAAAGAAACTAACCAGGATTTCCTTAGTAGCGGCGAGCGAACAGGAATGAAGCCCAGCACTGAATCCCGCCGTTGTTCAG
>JAWIIS010000165.1:90000-92500 GCA_033682625.1 Helicoverpa zea x Helicoverpa armigera
CCCCTCACCTCCCCACCCCCACGTCCACTCATCTCCCCTCACCTCCCCACACCCTCGTATCCCGTCATAGAGAAAGGTATGAGATTTAAAAAAAAAAATAACCGTGGGGAGGGGGGAGGGGGGGGGGGATAGGTTAGGGGTGTGACGGACGGAGGGGAGGGTAGGGTAGGGTAGGCTCAGGATGACACAGGGTGCACCTCACATGACATTGACATTGACATTTATGACATGACATGACACTAGATTCGATCGTCTCTACCGATAGTGTGGATTCTCAGCGACACACTATTGTCAAGCGAAGCGTCAGTTCGGTCGTTGTAACAAACGATCCGCGCAGGCGCATTCGCTTCGACGTGCAAAACGCGCTACTTGCTACGACGACGGCGACGACGACGAACGACGACGGTGCGGCGACGGGGCAGAGCGCTCTTCTACATGTTGTATTTTATAATATACACAAGTTGTGTGTGCTCATCTGGTTGATGTATACTTGTTTGTATATCCTCTAGTTTGTACACCTTTCCAGTGTTATGTATAATGCAATAATGTATTTGGGCGCGATGTTCGACGCCGACGAAGACTTCGTCGTTTATGTAGTTGTCGTTGGTGCGTGGCGTGTGTGTAGTAGTAGTAGTAGTAGTAGTAGTGGTAGTTAGTTAATATACAATATTAATATAATTATATATTATAAATGAACTGTGTCGACCGACGGATCGTGTTTTATGCGTGTCCGGACGAGAACGGTCGTATTAATTATTTGTCATGATGAGACGCGACAGTACACTGTACCAGACGCTCGGACGCGTGTCAACAGTGTGCTTCGCGTCGATTCGAACAATATAAAAGTTATATGTGAGGCGCTCTATAGAATCCGGGCGTAATCGTGCATGGATGTCTCGCGATCGTGTCAACAGATTTTACACACGTGAACATTCAGTCTCGTTACGAACGTTCATCATCGGGGCGTCAACGCCCTCGTCGTGCGAGTTGCGTCTGTAACGAGTTGAGACATTACCCGTTCAGACGTACGAGCGCGCTTGTGAACAGGTGGCGCGCAGCACTCAACATTGTTGTCGTGTTGTGTTCCATCGGGTACACACGTAAAAAACATTTCAGAGCTCGCCCGGTGCCGTTCGCGTATTGTAACGATCGCGAACGCCCGGGACGAGGGAGAACCTAGATCGTGCGCGCGCGCAGCCGGCGGACGCCGTCGTCGGTGCGCGCGCGCGGTTATAGGGTTTTTCCTTATAAACAAAAGAAGCTCCCTGGTTGATCCTGCCAGTAGTTATATGCTTGTCTCAAAGATTAAGCCATGCATGTCTCAGTGCAAGCCGTATTAAGGCGATACCGCGAATGGCTCAATATATCAGTTTTGGTTCCTTAGATCTTACTCAGTTACTTGGATAACTGTGGTAATTCTAGAGCTAATACATGCAATCAGAACTCTGACCAGTGATGGGATGAGTGCTTTTATTAGATCAAAACCAATCGACGGAGGGCCTCGCGTCCGAAGTCGTTAATTTTGATGAATCTGGATAACTTTTGCCGATCGCATGGTCCAGTACCGGCGACGCATCTTTCAAATGTCTGCCTTATCAACTTTCGATGGTAGTTTCTGCGACTACCATGGTTGTCACGGGTAACGGGGAATCAGGGTTCGATTCCGGAGAGGGAGCCTGAGAAACGGCTACCACATCCAAGGAAGGCAGCAGGCGCGCAAATTACCCACTCCCGGCACGGGGAGGTAGTGACGAAAAATAACGATACGGGACTCTTACGAGGCCTCGTAATCGGAATGAGTACACTTTAAATATTTTAACGAGGAACAATTGGAGGGCAAGTCTGGTGCCAGCAGCCGCGGTAATTCCAGCTCCAATAGCGTATACTAAAATTGTTGCGGTTAAAAAGCTCGTAGTTGCATTTGTGCGCCGCGCTGTCGGTGCACCGCATCCGCGGTGATACTGACACGTCTGCGGAGCATATCGTCGGTGAGCCGGCGGTAATACGCCGGTTCAATATCAAAATCCTATCGCGGTGCTCTTCGGTGAGTGTCGAGGTGGGCCGACAATTTTACTTTGAACAAATTAGAGTGCTCAAAGCGGGCTCAAAATGCTGCTTGAATATTTCGTGCATGGAATAATAGAATATGATCTCGGTTCTATTTTGTTGGTTTTCAGAACTCCGAGGTAATGATTAATAGGGGATAACTGGGGGCATTCGTATTGCGACGTTAGAGGTGAAATTCTTGGATCGTCGCAAGACGAACATCAGCGAAAGCATTTGCCAAAGGTGTTTTTCATCAATCAAGAACGAAAGTTAGAGGTTCGAAGGCGATTAGATACCGCCCTAGTTCTAACCGTAAATATGTCATCTAGCGATCCGCCGACGTTACTACAATGGCTCGGCGGGCAGCTTCCGGGAAACCAAAGATTTTGGACTCCGGGGGGAGTATGGTTGCAAAGCTGAAACTTAAAGGAATTGACGGAAGGGCACCACCAGG
>JAWIIS010000165.1:100000-105000 GCA_033682625.1 Helicoverpa zea x Helicoverpa armigera
GTGTTATGTATAATGCAATAATGTATTTGGGCGCGATGTTCGACGCCGACGAAGACTTCGTCGTTTATGTAGTTGTCGTTGGTGCGTGGCGTGTGTGTAGTAGTAGTAGTAGTAGTAGTAGTGTAGTTAGTTAATATACAATATTAATATAATTATATATTATAAATGAACTGTGTCGACCGACGGATCGTGTTTTATGCGTGTCCGGACGAGAACGGTCGTATTAATTATTTGTCATGATGAGACGCGACAGTACACTGTACCAGACGCTCGGGACGCGTGTCAACAGTGTGCTTCGCGTCGATTCGAACAATATAAAAGTTATATGTGAGGGCGCTCTATAGAATCCGGGC
Source organism: Helicoverpa zea x Helicoverpa armigera (assembly GCA_033682625.1). NCBI lineage: Eukaryota > Metazoa > Arthropoda > Insecta > Lepidoptera > Noctuidae > Helicoverpa > Helicoverpa zea x Helicoverpa armigera. The sequence continues at coordinate 100,354 of JAWIIS010000165.1, forward strand.
GTAATCGTGCATGGATGTCTCGCGATCGTGTCAACAGATTTTACACACGTGAACATTCAGTCTCGTTACGAACGTTCATGCATCGGGGCGTCAACGCCCTCGTCGTGCGAGTTGCGTCTGTAACGAGTTGAGACATTACCCGTTCAGACGTACGAGCGCGCTTGTGAACAGGTGGCGCGCAGCACTCAACATTGTTGTCGTGTTGTGTTCCATCGGGTACACACGTAAAAAACATTTCAGAGCTCGCCCGGTGCCGTTCGCGTATTGTAACGATCGCGAACGCCCGGGACGAGGGAGAACCTAGATCGTGCGCGCGCGCAGCCGGGCGGACGCCGTCGTCGGTGCGCGCGCGCGGTTATAGGGTTTTTCCTTATAAACAAAAGAAGCTCCCTGGTTGATCCTGCCAGGTAGTTATATGCTTGTCTCAAAGATTAAGCCATGCATGTCTCAGTGCAAGCCGTATTAAGGCGATACCGCGAATGGCTCAATATATCAGTTTTGGTTCCTTAGATCTTACTCAGTCTACTTGGATAACTGTGGTAATTCTAGAGCTAATACATGCAATCAGAACTCTGACCAGTGATGGGATGAGTGCTTTTATTAGATCAAAACCAATCGACGGAGGGCCTCGCGTCCGAAGTCGTTAATTTTGATGAATCTGGATAACTTTTGCCGATCGCATGGTCCAGTACCCGGCGACGCATCTTTCAAATGTCTGCCTTATCAACTTTCGATGGTAGTTTCTGCGACTACCATGGTTGTCACGGGTAACGGGGAATCAGGGTTCGATTCCGGAGAGGGAGCCTGAGAAACGGCTACCACATCCAAGGAAGGCAGCAGGCGCGCAAATTACCCACTCCGCGCACGGGGAGGTAGTGACGAAAAATAACGATACGGGACTCTTACGAGGCCTCGTAATCGGAATGAGTACACTTTAAATATTTTAACGAGGAACAATTGGAGGGCAAGTCTGTGCCAGCAGCCGCGGTAATTCCAGCTCCAATAGCGTATACTAAAATTGTTGCGGTTAAAAAAGCTCGTAGTTTGCATTTGTGCGCCGCGCTGTCGGTGCACCGCATCCGCGGTGATACTGACACGTCTGCGGAGCATATCGTCGGTGAGCCGGCGGTAATTACGCCGGTTCAATATCAAAATCCTATCGCGGTGCTCTTCGGTGAGTGTCGAGGTGGGCCGACAATTTTTACTTTGAACAAATTAGAGTGCTCAAAGCGGCTCAAAATGCTGCTTGAATATTTCGTGCATGGAATATATAAAATGATCCTCGGTTCTATTTTTGTTGGTTTTCAGAACTCCGAGGTAATGATTAATAGGGATAACTGGGGCATTCGTATTGCGACGTTAGAGGTGAAATTCTTGGATCGTCGCAAGACGAACATCAGCGAAAGCATTTGCCAAAGGTGTTTTCATCAATCAAGAACGAAAGTTAGAGGTTCGAAGGCGATTAGATACCGCCCTAGTTCTAACCGTAAATATGTCAATCTAGCGATCCGCCGACGTTACTACAATGGCTCGGCGGGCAGCTTCCGGGGAAACCAAAGATTTTGGACTCCGGGGGGGGGAGTATGGTTGCAAAGCTGAAACTTAAAGGAATTGACGGAAGGTGCAACCACCAGGAGTGGAGCCTGCGCTTAATTTGACTCAACACGGGAAATCTCACCAGGGGCCCGGACACCGGAAGGATTGACAGATTAACAGCTCTTTCTTGATTCGGTGGGTGGTGGTGCATGGCGTTCTTAGTTGGTGGAGCGATTTGTCTGGTTAATTCCGGTAACGAACGAGACTCTAGCCTGCTAAATAGGCGTCGTCATTTAGGTGTGCGTGGCCACGTGTCACGCAAACATCACTGGCGACGTATTAAAATTCTTCTTAGAGGGACCGGCGGCGGCTTCGAGCCGCACGAGATTGAGCAATAAACAGGTCTGTGATGCCCTTAGATGTCCTGGGCCGCACGCGCGGGCTCACTGAAGGAATCAGCATGTTCTCCCTGGCCTAGAGGCCCGGGCAACCCGCTGAAACTCCTTCGTGCTGGGGATTGGGTGTTTGCAATTATCCCCCATAAACGAGGAATTCCTAGTTAAGCGCGAGGTCATAAGCTCGCGTTGATTACGTCCCTGCCCTTTGTACACACCGCCCGTCGCTACTACCGATTGAATGATTTAGTGAGGTCTTCGGACCGACACGCGGTGGCTTCACGGCCGTCGGCGTTGCTGGGAAGTTGACCAAACTTGATCATTTAGAGAAGTAAAAGTCGTAACAAGGTTTCCGTAGGGGAACCTGCGGAAGGATCATTAACGTGTAAACGCAAGACGCGACTGGCTCGCGACGCGCGTGTTATAACGTGAACAGTAATCCACACCACTAGGCGCATGCATATATTGCATCGCGCATATCCAGAGGACAACTAGAGTCGTGGACGCTGTGCGTTGAATAGCCGATTGATTCGGTGTTGTTCGTCGCGCTCGTCCGTCGTTATGTGTTTCTCGCGTCGCGTCATGCGCACGACACGCAGAAGGGTACAGATCACAAAAATCCGCGTCCCCGAGTGTCCGCACGGCGCGTTCGTTAACAATCAAACGCATGTCCCTTGCAACGCGGTGGGATAATATCATTTTCTTTTTTATACATACATACACACATGTATATAAAATACAAACACACACACAAGTCTATATCATGTAACACTAGATTACGCGAACAGCGGTAATTTAAAACTATTACCCTGGACGGTGGATCACTTGGCTCGCGGGTCGATGAAGAACGCAGTTAACTGCGCGTCATAGTGTGAACTGCAGGGACACATTTGAACATCGACATTTCGAACGCACATTGCGGTCCGTGGAGACACATCCAGGACCACTCCTGTCTGAGGGCCGGCTGTATAAAACAACAAATGCCACATTGCGCGAGCGCGCGCGCATCACGATTAACACTCGTGTGTGTCGCGCGGCGGCGCACATGACGGATCTGCGTCAACGGGCGCGCGAACCGCGTTTGCGGTGGGTGCTCGTCGGCGTTGTCCGTTCAAATATAGTACGGTTGTTGTATTGCGTGTATGCATTCGTGTCGAACGCGCTGTGTGCTCGCGCGCCGCCCTTAAAAAAGGCGTGCGCGCGTGTACGCGTGCGCGGACGCACAAAGGTAGCGGCGTACGTGAGTGTGGTATACCTACGTAAGTAGGTGTATACTTCACGCTCGTTTCGCGACTCTTCGGTGTGTTACAATACCAGAGGGGGTTGCGATGCGGTGTAGCCGTGTTTATCTTGTGTCGTCCGTAAAGCGTGAGACGCCAGCGAATGCAAACTCACTTGCGAGTGCAACGCCATTAGTAGGCGGACTCGACGTCCGAAGAGCGCATCGACGCCGTCGTCGTTCTCGTTCGTGTTCACGCACGGTACGCAGTTCGATTGCGTCGTCGTAACGCTGACGGATATCGCGTCTGCCTCATTTTTTTTATCGTTGGCCTCAGATCAGGGAGGATCACCTCCGCCGAATTTAAGCATATTAGTAAGCGGAGTGAAAAAAGAAACTAACCAGGATTTCTTAGTAGCGGCGAGCGAACAGGAATGAAGCCCAGCACTGAATCCCGCCGTTGTTCAGGCGGCGGGAGAGTGTGGTGTTCGGGAGGTTCCGCTTTCCTCGTCGCGGTCGCTCCTGTCCAAGTTCGTCTTGAACGGGGCCGTTTTCCCGCAGAGGGGTGCCAGGCCCCGTAGCGACGGAGGACCGTGGCGAGAGGGACTCTCCTTAGAGTCGGGTTGCTTGAGAGTGCAGCCCCTAAGTGGGGTGGTAAACTCCATCTAAGGCAAAATATTACCGCGAGGACCGATAGCGAACAAGTACCGTGAGGGAAAGTTGAAAAGAACTTGTGAAGAGAGTAGTTTCAAGAGTACGTGAAAACCGTTCAGGGGGTAAACCTGCGAAACTCGAATGAACGAACGGAGAGAGTTCAGTCGTCATTCCTCGGCGTACGGACGCGCGCCTCGATGTCGCCGGTTTCGATCGGTAGGCTACGGGTCGCGTCCGTCGACGTCCGCGGACGGGCGTGCACTTCTCTCTTAGGTAAATACATCGCGACCCGTTCGATGTCGGTCCTAAGCGCCGTACGGGAGCCCCGTTGCCCCTTCACGGGGGTGATGGGACCGCGACGGTGGCCGACCGGGCCGTCGGACGGTAGTTCTGACGAATCGCGCACGCGTTTATGACGCGTCCGGCCCGACGCAAGTCAACGTCGTTCCAACGTCTACGCCTCAGTGCGGACGTAGGTGCGGCGCGTCTGCTGTCGCCGCCGTGCTGTCTCGGACGTGTGCGCGTCTCTGTCTGCGATGATTCAGTTTCGGGCACTCGCAGGACCCGTCTTGAAACACGGACCCAGAGGAGTCTAGCATGTATGCGAGTCATTGAGATAATTAAGACTGAAAGGGCGCAACGAAAGTGAAGGCGCGCGCTTTGCCGCGCGCTCAGGGAGGATGGAGCGTCGATCTAGGTCGATCTCTCGCACTCCCGAGGCGTCTCGTTTCCAATCCGTGGAATGCAGGCGCGCTCTGAGCATAAATGCTGGACCCGAAAGATGGTGAACTATGCCCTGGTCAGGTCGAAAGTCAGGGGGAAACCCTGATGGAGGACCGTAGC